>JAABOM020109667.1:0-24512 GCA_011800125.2 Solanum clarkiae | reverse complement strand
GTATTTTATATATATATATATATATATATATATATATATATATATGTATATACACATATATATAATGTCCAAATATAGAGATTTTTCAGAAATAGAAGGAACAACACACAGATTCAACATATAACTTTTGGACTTGATTTTTCTTTCATTTTTGAGCTAATTTTGGTGATTCAAAAGCCTAATGTGTATATTTTTCTGAGAGAAATATCGTAGGAGCTTCAGAAATTGCTTTTGGCACGTCGTTTGAGGTAAAAAGGGCCATTTTGCAGCTGTTACATATTGTGATTTTGAAAATTTTGAATGTGATTTCTTATCAGTTTTAAGTCAAATTTTAATAAAATTTGAGTTTATTCTGTTCGTTTTTGTGTGGTGCACATCATGGTAATGTCAAAATTAATTGATAGCACTCCATTTGATATGAAAATTGGATCTTAGCTTTTGTTATGTCGCAAATTTTTTCGGGAACTTTGTGTTGTGATATATCAGTTGTTTCTTATTGGAATTAAGCAAAATTTGGGTCTAAACTATACTACCTTTGAAGAATTATACCATCGTATATTCAGATTCTGTTAATTTGGTCATATTTTTGAGAAATCTAATGTGAAAGATGCTGCATCTATATTGTTTTTCGATAAGAAGTGTCATTTATTTTTGGGTTGTTTCTGATTGTTCTAAGCCTCATTTGGAGCTCAATTTCTGGATATAGACTTGATGTGAAGTAGAGATCATTTTATCAGGGTTGGATTTATATTTCGAGTATGGGCCCTATTTTTTCTGTTTGAATTGCAATTGACGTATCTTTCCCTATTTCTTGAGTTATCACAGCCAAAACAGTCGTAATTATATTGTGATCCATGTTTTGATAGTTGAGCAACATTTAGAGGCGATCAAGAGAGGCAAAGCTTATGTGGACTGATCCGGAGTACGTGGACTCGCCTTTTTGGTAGTCTGGGCTTCTTTATTCCTTAGACTGAGCTGAAATAGGTGTCGTGCTAGTATGTGGACTAAACCTATTGGGATGTATATGTGGTGTATAATGATATGAGATGTATGGATTGTATATAATAATATGAGATACTGGGTACTGTAATGAGTATGATATTAACTATAACTATGATATTAGTTGAGTCCTAACATTGTTGCACTGTGAAAAGGCCTAGCAGAGGCTAGATATGGCTAATTCCCCGTGAGAGGTACGTATTCTGGCTTAACTCTTGTCTATGTGGATGTGTAACTTGGTGCTACTGGGATATGCTAGTTGTGAGGCTGTTTACTAATTGTATGTCATATTGTAGATTGATTCTGGTATAGACATGATTCTGCTAGGCTTAGTTATTTTAGATAATTATGATATGATTGTAAATGTTCATGTTCATTTTGAGTTCTTGTGGCTACCTAGGTCATGGTATATGGGCGGATGATTGTGAGTACATGGTGTATATTTGGTTGATTCTCCTTGTATGTGTACGATATATGCTAGCCTAGTATGGCATATCCTGTATTGATAGCTGCATCAATTATAACTATTATACTGGCTGGATTCTAACATTGTTAGACTAAGAGATCACTTGGTAGGAGCTAGTCGGGGCTGAGAAAATGTGACACGTATATATACTGAGCTTAGGTCTGGACTATGTGCGTGTGTGTGACTTGGTGCCTCTGAGATATACTAGCTTGTGATGCTGACATATGATTACATGCGACATTATGCACTGGTTCAAGCACCTATATATGAGTCTGATGGCTCTGGTTGTTCTAGATATCTATGATACAATTGTAATTGTCCATGCTCACTTTCATTACTTGTGATTTCCTAGACTGTGGTATAATTGGCTAATTAAGTACAATATATATATCTAGATCGAGTGTCATATAACGACAAAATATATATTTTTGGATCGGGTGTCACGTACCGGCACAACATACATTTTTGGATCGGGTATTGGGTGTCATGTACTAACACAATATACATTTCTGGATAGGGTGTCATGTACTGACATGATATATATTTATGGATCGGGTGTCACATACCGACACGATATATATTTCTGCATCAGGTGACGTTACCAACATAATATATATTTCTAGATCGGGTTTCACGTATCGGCATGATATACATTTTTAGATCAGGTGTCACGTACCGACATGATATACATTTATGGATTAGGTGTCACGTACCGACTGATATATATTTCTGGATTGGGTGTCACGTACCAACACGATATATATTTCTGGATTGGGTGCCACGTACCAACATGATACATTTATGGATCAGGTGTCACATACCGACACGATATACATTTCTGGATCGGGTGTCATATACCGATATGATATACATTTTTGGATCGGATGTCATGTCCTGACATGATATACATTACAGGGTCGTGCGTTACGACCTGACACACTATGGTACTCTGGATCGGGTGTTATGTTCCGACACAAGATCTGGTAGGAGATTACGCTATTCTACAAAGGTTTCACCCGAGCACCATTTGACCTTTTTTGTGCATGGGTGTAACCTCTGGGCTTATGGGGGCTCAAAGGGCGTCCAAGCTTAGACACTAGGGACTTACACCTATGTACATCTCGACCCCTTGATAATGTGATATTGAGAGTTGGGCTCCGTGGTGGTTTTGTAGGTTTCGTAGTGATTCTGCCAGTTAGATCGTGTGTGGTTATACCTTCTGGTCTTATGGGGGCTCAGTAGATGTACAAATATAGATATTAAGGCCTTGCACCCACATACAACACTATGTCTCTGTTCGGTGATAGTTGTGATTTGGGCCTATTCGTGTTTTTTCAGTTAGCATCAGTACACGCCACTTGGGTTGGCTCAGTTGGGTTCGATGATTCTTCAAACAAGCTTACTCCTTGATCAGAGTTTCGATTTGCTACATTTTCTACAGTTCTCTATATTTGAGCCTTCTATATCTATAATATTTTGCTCAGTCGACTGATGATGCCTACTGGGTGCCTTTTTTGGTACTCAGGCATACATTTCTGCATCTTCGCATGGTGCAGGTCCGGGCACTAGCCACAGTTGCTAAGTTAGGGGTTCATAGGCAATTCAGGAGACATTGGTGAACATTAGTAGCTCTGGATATTCTATAGTCTTCTTCTGTTTTGACGGTCGTCCTTTGTATTAAACTCTGGGCCTTGTATATGTAGTTGGATTTATATGTTTGGATTACTATTCTGGTTATGTATAAAATATGTATATCTTATTGTGAGTCTATAGTAGCTTTGTAAAGGTGCCTTCCAAGTCCTGGGATAGGTTGTTGTTGGCTTATTTTGTATGTCTTTAGTTAGCATTATGCTTAGCTATTAGGAAAGGTGCCGAGGGTTTTGGGTTGGGATGGCTTACCTATTGTTGGGATCTATTAGACCCCATCATGATCCGAAGGTGGGGTTATGACAAGGTAGTATCAGAACCTGAGGTTCACAGGTGTTATCTGTATAGAGCTACCATCTAGTAAAGACTTGTGAATGGATGTAGAGACGTCCTGAGTTATCTCCAGGAGGCTACGAGAGGTTTAGGAAACTTCTTGTATTATTGATTCTGATCGTGAGATATTGCTACTAGTTCATTGACATCTTAAAATCTAATTTGATTTGCCTTTTCACATGTGTGCTGCATAGAGGGCAGACTTTGGGCAGGGGTAATGCTGCATCATCAGTCCATGATAGGGAGCAACTCCCAAGGCCATTGAGCAAAAGATGGATGCCTTCGAGTTTTGGTAGCTAGATAGGAAGACTACGAGCATTGAGATTATGAGAGCCCTAGAGATATGCCTTGTAATTAGTTACTTGGTTGACGGTGACTGTGTATGGAACTATAGGATATGTTGTTAAGATAGGGACTCTGTAACACCGATATCTTTACGTTAGCTGTTGTTTAAAGGTTGTGTATGTGACAAAGATTATACAGGTGGGAGAGGTTGTGATTGAGGTAATACTAAACGTTGATGCGCTCTGTATACCTGTATTTGATTATTTAACTGCTAGTTTGACCTATTGGGCTTCTTGATGCGAATGAGTATGCTATACCTGGTTGGATTCTAAGTAATCCTGCTAGGGGATAAATGTAAGCCAAAAACCTATGACTTATATATATGATCCTTTTGCTGCTTGACTACTGGAGGGGGTAGTCTGATATGAAAATTACATAGCATTTAAAGGGCTGTCTGGTAGTTATATCCTACCTTGCGCCTCTATGGGTATGATCCTGTTATGGTGATTCTATCGTGCAGTTCTCTTGATTCCTTAGTTACTGGAGGTGCAAGATAAATACTATACCTGGGGGATTAATTAGATTGTTATCATTGGATGGGATATTGTTGCATTACCAACTGAGCTGGCAGCCACTCTGCCATGGTGACTTGTTGCAATTATTAGCTAGCTGGGATTGTGTTGTCCAGATTCTTGGCTATACTTACCAAGGGGAATGTTGGTCATTGTGCCGGGATACTTGATATTTGGGTTATGGTTCTATAATGTTACATATATTGCTTATCTTACCGCTTACTTTAGTATGGGTTTCGAGCTTTTTCTATCTAGTGCTACACATTGTCGTAGTGAAGGGATTCATGTTAGTGGGGGATCAGGTGTGGTTGATTGAATTGTGGTACACTTGGATTTAGTTGGGCATGACATTACATTGGCCTGTGATATATATACATGTATGTAGCTGTTAGTTATTGTGCACTTGTTGTCCTTCCCTGACGCTAGGTTACATGCTATAGTCTGAGAGAGGTGATAGTTATGCTTGGTTGGGCTTTGTGACTCTTGCCTTAAGGTTTGATGTTGCCGGATCTCTGGATAGACTAGTGAGTGGATGACTGTTCCTATGCTTTGAGTCCTGGATGACGCTTCTCGTGCTCTGAGCTTCGATGGCCACGTCTGAGTGTCTGAGGTCTGGGTAGCGCACCCCATCATCTAAGTCATGGGTGGCCATGATTGGGATACCGAGTTAAGAAAGCCGTTCCTGAGGTCCGAGCATCTGTCGATTATGCTTTGGGTTTAGAACCTTATTAGTTATTCTTTGGGCCTTGTGTCGTGGGTTCTATCGATAATATCTTGGTATGTTCATAGAGCCGAGAGCAACATGCCTAGCATCTCTAGATTGTGTAACAGACACTCAGAGATCACATGTTATTTGCTAAATTTCCTAAACGTGAGTTTTGGCTTGAGTCTGTGATTTTCCTGGGGCACGTGGTGTCTAAAAAGGGTATGATGGTGGATCCATCTAAGATAGAGGCGATTTATGGATGGCCTACACCTACTTTCAGTGAAAGAGGTTTAGAGTTTTGTCGGGTTAGTAGGGTATGATAGATGATTTGTTGAGGATTTTGATATGCTGTCAAACTACAACACTTTTGATGCTTAAAACATGGAATTTTATGTCTTCTCAAAGAGATATTGGTAGATTTGATGTGTTTTTATGTTTGTCTTCCAAGATTATAGGGTTGGCACAAGTTTTGGGCTAAGTGTGGAGATTTTGCTGAAGCAAAGGTTTGACGAGGCCTTTTATGTGTCGTAGAGAATTCTACAGGTCATAGATTCGATTTTTCAAAATTCCAGTGAAGGGCTATTTTGAACTTAAGTCTATGAACATGCAGAAAAGCCGTAGAAGAGTTTACGAGCCGTATACTTGGTGTCGTACCCTGAGGATCGAAAAGTTGGGAGTTGCTAAAAAGTCATCAGATGAAACCCACTATGGGCCGTAAAATGCTATACGGCCTATAGAAGGGTGTCGTAGAAGTCAGCCCCAGATTTGAAATGCAATCCATGAAAGCCCGACTACAAGTCGTAAAATATTATACGGCCCGTAGAATCTCCCGTAGAGTTTGCCGACCCAGTTATCCTATTCTATTTTGGTTTTGTATCTTAAACGCTATAAATAGGTTTTTAGGTTATTTTTCATAAGGGAAACAATGTGGTAACAATAGAGGAACATGAGAAAATAGTAGGAACACTTGTGAAATATTATTTCTTACTTTTAATTTAATCCTATGATTCTTGTTGAAGAGTTTGGATTTCTTATGATTTATTCTCTGGTGTAAGTGCTCAATTATGTTATTCTAATTCATAAACCTGACATCTATACTGATCATGAGTAGCTAAATTTACAACTAGAGTTGTGAGAACCATGAAAACTAACAAGGTAAAACTGGATAGTTCGTAATTCTTGAAAAGTGTTCAAGCATGTAATAATTAAGTCTCTTCATATTGAATACTTTTTAACGATGGCCAACGTTAGAACTTGCCTAGTGTTACTGACTAGTTCAAGGTAGTAATGAATAGGAAAAAAGATTAATTAACAGGATTCCATTGATGTTTCTCGTCTAATCAACCAAACTAGGCCAAGGGGAGGTTGTAATGGACAATAGGTAAGGGTTAGTAATGTCACACTGCGAGAATGGACCAAATCACGTAGTGAAATTTGCCTCTCACTTGGACCAAAATATTTAGTGAACTTAACTTACCACTATGCATGCTACACATTAGAAAATAATTTAATTATCTGGTAATACTGAGTAAGGGAATCACGGAGAACACAACACCCTAGTTTTAACACTTGTCTTAGTTTAGGATTACTTTTCGTATTTGTTACAAAGCCCTCCCCCCGCTCCACGGGAAGATAAGTAGGTTAATCAACCCGAATTGACTTGAATTCGTCTAAGTCTACCATATTCGCTGTGGGATCGATCCTAACCGAGGTTAGGTTATATATCTTGACAATGATCGCTTTAGCCTAAAAAAAAGTTGTAGCTTGGGCGACATCATGATTTTTGCAGCGTTGCCGGGCAATACAGTTGGACTTGTTTAATTCGAGTAGTTCAGGAATTAATCCTTATTTACCTTATTCACGTTTTTGTTGTTTTTGTTCCATTTCAAGGCATAGGTGTAGCGTATTCCCAATATGTGAAGTTGAGGCATTCCTTTGATTCCGTTTGACCCAGAGATCTTGAGAAGACTAAGAAGGATGACCCAAGATAATGCAAACAATGCAATTAACGCAACTCTGAACCAAAACCGAAATGAGAATGATAATGCGAATAATGACAACCCACCTCCTCTTGAGGACAGTGATCCATGTCTGCAGGACTTCAAAGCTTATTAGTGGAATTAATATTGGCTGAACCTATGGCTATTGATGTGACTAGAGCCATTGTGTTACGGCCACTACCGGATGATACAAAGTTTGTGGTTTTGAGTGGGTTGCTTCAGATGCTAAAGAATCATGGGTTGTTCGTAGGCCTACCATCAGAGGATCCATATAGTCATCTACATAACATTGTGTTTGTCTATAAGAGTGTAATGGGAACATAGAATCTGTCTATGGATGTTGTGGGACTTTGTATCTTCCCATTATCTCTAACAGGTAATGTAGAGCTATGGCTATTCTAGCTCCCATAGAGTTCGATCACCAGTTGGGCTGAGTTGCAGAAGGCCTTTTTAGAAAGGTACTTCCCAAGATCGAAGAAGCTCAAGTTGAAAGATCAAAATCAACAATTTTGAATAACTTCCTGGTGACTCGATCAGTACCACATGGGAGTGATTCACAAAGTGCTCGAGGAGTGTCCCTGACTACAAAATAATTGATGATGCCTTGGTGGAGATCTTCTGTCATGCCCTAGATGAGAGTAGCCAAGCATGTGCTGATACTATCATGGGGGGTATGTTTTTAGATCAACCATTTGTAAGGATTGCTGAGAAACGTGAAAAGGTGGTCAAGACGAATTGTGCATGGGGGTAAAGAGACATGTCATCTACCAAAAGTTCACACATTGTTAGTATTGGTTCGGAGCAAGGTAAAATAAATGAGAAGATAATGTAAGAGCTTGCTCGTATTTGTACTGGTATGGAGGTGATGGTGAAGCAGAATTAGGAATAAGTCAGTACAGTTGTTCATCAATCTCTACGATCACCCATGTACGAGGATACCTACTATGAGGAGGACACTATCTTCACTGCTAGTCAGACAGGGGGTTTTCGGACCAATGCCAAAGGTCCAATCAGGACTATTGGTGCCAGGGTCAAGGAAATCAAGGTCAGAACTATAACAAAGATAGCGTGTTTAGTGATAATCATGGTGGTTGCTTCAACAGGAATAGGGGCAAGACAAAGATGCAGATTAGGGTCACAGAGATGGTTACATAAATGGTCCTTATATGCCATCACAAAATCATGATACGAGTGCTAGTAGTTCCAGGGTTGAGGAGATGTTTGACCGACTGTTGAAGAAGGCTAACACACAGGAAGAGACCTTGAGGAGGATGAAATATGACATCTCCAGCATTAAACAAAAGATCAAGTCTTATTCTGTTGCTATCAAACAAATGCAACAACAGGTTGGTCAATTATCAACTCAACTCAACTAGCGTCAGAAAGGTACACTGCCTAGCAATACAGTTCAGAACCTAAAGAATGAAGGGAAGTGTATGGCGGTTACTACTCATGGTGGTAAGAGTACCATTGATCCTCCCATGCCAGTAGATGATGATGTTGGAGAGGAGATAGTTGAGGTCAAGGATGCTAATACCAGAGATGATCGTGTCAAGGATGGGATGAGTGATGCTGCAGAGGTTCCATAGAAGCTGAAGCCTATTCCTAAACCTCCTCCCTCCTTTCCTCAAAGAATCAAAATGAAGGAGGAGGAGCAAAAGTACAAGCTTTTTCTCTTCACGTTAAAACAACTCTCCATCAACATCCCTCTCATGGAGGCATTGGAGAAGATGCTAGGATATGCAAAGTTTATGAAGGACTTGGTTACAAAGAAGCACACTGTGAGTTTGGAGCTCTCCCAAGAGCTTCAATAATTGCTATAAGTCCTCAGGGCAAAAGCGAGAAGATCCCAGTGTTTTCACCATACCCTGTACTATTGGAGATGTGGAGTTCACAAGGGCATTATGTGATCTCGGTGCTAGCACAAATCTAATGCCCTTTGCGGTCTTCAAGAAGCTAGGATTGGGAACCCCTACTCCAACAAACATGCGGTTGTTGATGGCTGATCACACGGTTAAGAAGCCTATGGTGATACTTTATAACGTACAAGTCAAATTTGAGAAATTCATATTCTCCATCGACTTTGTGATCCTAGACTGTGAAGTCGACTTCGAAGTCCCAATCATCTTGGGGAACCCCTTCCTAGCCACTAGTCGAGCACTAGTGGATATGAAAGCTAGCCGACTCAGGTTTAGATTGAATGATAAAGAAGTTGTCTTCAATATCTGTCATTTAATAAAGAGGCCAGATGAGCTGAAGAAAGATGTTTCGGCACTTGGTGATGTCTGTGTAGCCATGTTGTCCAAGTTGTTTCTCGATAATAAATAAGGCTTTACTGGGAGGCGACCCAAGATATTTGATGTAATAATATAGTTGTATTTTGCTTTTAGCTTTTGAACTTATAGGTAGTTTAATTTTTCATATTTTTGTTATAATTTGTGGATATTGGACTGGTTGCATATATAGTAACCATGTATTCTATGAAGAATATGTAAGTACATGATAGAGTCAACCATCCTTGGCTGAAAAAAACATCAAGAAGTGTTTCAACGACTTGTTATACAGGCCGTATGTAAATCTATGACCCATACACTATCTTGTAGAACACATTCAATAAGCAAAATGTTGTGCACTCCAGTCCACAAGCCAACTTTATGGTCGATAGATAAAACTACGGGTCGTGAATGGGGCTCGTGGACCCCAGGGAAGTTTTCTATTTATTGGCTTACTGTGGAGGTCTGTACAACCAATTCTACGAGTCATACTTAATTCTGCGACTCATAGACTGGTCCGTGAAACTCAGTCCCCAAAATTAGGGTTTGGGCATTCCACGACCATGATTTATGGGCTGTAAAATCCTCTAGGGCTCATAATCGGGGTCTTATAGAACCCAAGCCCATTAATTTTGGCTGACCTGGTCAAACTATAAATAGAAGGCCTCAAATTAATTTGACCCCATTCTTCCCCAAAATTACATAGAGAACCCAACAACCCAATTCCCTTGTTCCTCCGACCACTGACGACCTGCCACACCTATTTTCTGACCAACTTTCTGGCAACCCTAGGGTTGCCCTTCCTAGCTTTCTCTTTCAATTTCTAGCATCTTTTTCACCCAAATTTGATAAGTTCTTGGTCCGAAACTCTTTTAAATACCAAACTTATTGTGATTAAGTTGAAATTAATTGTCGGGCATGGTGCTTGGACTAGTTAAGTAGTGAACCCATGTTTGCTACTATTTGTGCTTAAAATTGAATCATTGATAGTATGTGTCAATGCTTGATTAAGTGTAAAAAGCCAGAAAATTATGTGAGTGGCCTTGTCTTTGCATTTAAATGATCTGTATGAAAACCATGTGGTCGCGTATCCCTAGAATTGAACTAACTATGTGTATGAAAATTCTATGTGTGATGACATTTGCATGTAATTTGATGTTAATTCATTCAAATGGGGTTGGCTAGCTTAAGAAAATGTGCAAAATAATATTCGATGGGGTTTATGAAAAGAATTGCATATGGGGTATCGGGTGTTTGATTTGAACCATGTAGAGGTGTGTATGTATTGCTTCAATGCTGAAATAGTTGTTAAAATTGTTGTTTGGGGTCTGTGTTGATAGACTTGGAAACTCAGGTTGCTACTTTTTACTCTACAAGGGTCTTCTACGGCTCATTGAAATTTCGATGAGTTGTAGTTTCCCTTCATATGAAAATTCAAAAACTTTAAGTTTCTGAGAACCTATTAGACGAGACCTTCTACGAGCCGTAAAATATTTTACGACTTGTAGGCAAGTCTCATAGATCCATACTCGTAAAAGTGTAGAAACCGGAACATATCTACGACTCAATCTATGACTCGAAGATGCTTCTACGAGTCGTATCTGACCTCGTAGATGTAATTCCAATAAGCAAAAATTTTGAACACTATTTCTACGAGGGCCTTTTATGACTCATAGTTTTTACTATGACCCGTAGAAGTGCCTTTATAGTCCCTTTTGTGACCAAGTCTAATTTGATTTTGCTTTTCATTTCTCGACTTGTGGGGATAACCATATTTGCCAAATGTTTGTGTTTCAGGTACTATGGCCCCTAAGCCCGAACGTGGTGGGATCCGAGCCATGCAGAGGAGGCTCAAGGATGAGACCTCGGGGGAGCTGGATGGCGTCGAGGTTAGTGGATCACTTGAGGATCTCAGTGTTCAGCTTGATTCTGATGCTGAGAGACCACAGACATGAGCTGCCGCTAGACTTAGGCAGAAAAAGACCTAGGCTACTGTTGTTTTCACTCCCCAGTCTGATGAGGGAGGCAACAATAGTAGCAGATCCATTCAAAAGACTCCATCTGGAGAGAAATCTGAGTTAGATTCAGGATCTGGTAATCAGTTGGAGACATAGTCCTCTGTCTTACCACCTCAGGCATCACCATCACATCCAGACGCTCTATCCAGCCAGTGGTGTGTTGAGGGTATACGAGAGATATACATAGAGGGCATACAACGAAATGAGTGGGCAAACTAGCCTGCTCTATTTTTAAGAAGCCCCGGATCATCACACTTTCGAACCAGACAGTGTCCTCGGTCCCCATGACACTATCAATAGATATGGGCTCCAGTAGCTGGCCAAAGCACCGAGGAAGTATTCCCTGACCATGGTTCAAGAGTTCTATACCTCCTACTCCACCACAGTACTCATCACTCTTCCAAAAGGGAAGAAACCCCTTGCTCAGCCCAAACTAGCACACACTAGATTGAGGGGCTGACAGGTGGATATTTTTGAGATAACCATTCACCGTAAATTGTTCGGGCCTGAGTTCCTAGCCCCCAGATCCACCGCAGAGTATGACTATTGATTGGGACAAACTAAAGACAAGGCCTAATGAGAGACCAGAGCTATAGGGCCAGTTTGATGAGACGGGTGGTAGCACAGATTGTAGAGCAGGGCCCAGACCCTCCATGGATAGACACTTCTTCTGAGGAAATTATGAAGGCTTTCCATAATTTCCCCGCCAAATTTTGGTGGGCTGTTGTGAGGTCACAGATCCGGCCAACGCTTGCAGACAATACCTTAACTCTAGACTATACCATTTTGGTGACCAGTATCTTGGCTGTCTATGAGATCGATTGGGCCAGCCTCATTGCAGAGCAGATCCACGAGGAGGCCTTGAAGAGGTCTACCTCTATCCCCTTTCCTTTATTGATCTACAGATTTTGTATAGAGTCGGGGCTAGAGTGTCTATATCACCGAGACTCACTGATTGAGGTCCAATGTACTTTGGATGCTATCCTGATCAAAGCTAAGGATAATCTGGTGGCACTTTGGTGAGCACCGCACTAGCCAGCTCAGATGCCCGAGATGTTCATAATAGAGCCACCTTCTGAGACTCTACCCACCACCACTGCTGCTGCTACTACCAAGGAGAGTCCCCCACAGACTGATACTGATGTAGAGAGGGGGCCCACTACTATTACTCATGCCCCACAGGCCATTCCTACATAGATAATACCCACTGACATAATTTATTTTCAGCGACGTCTATTCAAGCCGTGGCATAGTTACTAGCCCACACTGAGTCCCAGTTGACTCAGTTACTTCAACAGATCAGGCCCTAGGTCTGTCGGGCTATTACAGCGTCCAAGGTACATATGCAGGCATTCATGGTCACTATTACTCAGGACCAACTTACAGCTGTGGATGCCCACATAGATGCTTTTGAGTTGCGGGTCTGATAGAGCCAAAATACAGCACGACCAACAGATATTACGACCCTACAGACCGAGATCCAATAGCTCTAGGTCAAAATAGCAACAACTTTGGATGCACAAGTAGCATTCCTACATATTGTACCCCAGGTGTTGGTGGTGGACTTATTTGCTCCTGAGGAGCCATCATAGACTGACCTCGGGAAAAGGCTCCACATTGATGCTGATCTAGATATAGTGAGGCTACAGGCGGGGCTGATAGAGGAGCAGGTACTTGGATTGTCGTTATGCGATTGAGGCAAGATGACGAGATAAGGCAGGCTCGAGAGGTTGAGAGAGTGGGGTGCTAGCTCCTCCAGATATGCTTCTACCACTGAGGAGGTCACCAGGTAGGTTGAGGGTGGCCAAACTCAGTTAAAGATCGACGCTTAGGCGCCTAAGTATATTCTTTTGACCCTTGTGCTTTATTTTACATTTTTACTATGCATTGAGAACAATGCAATTCTTTTTTGACTGGGTGTTAGTAGTTATAAGGCTCAGTGAAATTTGAGTAACTTTGGCCTATAACTATCCCAAATTTTGAATCCTAGGAGTTTTCTTGCCTGTGTTCTTTTTTCAATGGATATTTAGTTTCGGTTGAATCAACATTCTTAGGATGTGTAGGTAGTATTGGTAGCATATAGTGCTAATATTTATGGCATATGTGTGTTTATGTTCTTTTGCGTGAAAAATAATACCCACCAAAATTTTGTTAGTTAGTCTAGATAGCAACCATGTATGCTTGATTGATCACAGTGCTTGTTTTGATAAGTAGGGATAAACTTGAGATGAAAAACATGATCTGAGAGTCTTTGTTGATAGTGTAATTAGTTCCATGTGAGTGTGAGCTTGATTTGCTAAATTCATATACTGCATTACAATTTAGAACTTTCCTTGGTACTTTGACTTAAACCGTAGGTAGTTGGTTAGGAAAGGATCTTAGGCTGTTGTTCATAATAGTCCACTTAGTCTAAATGACCAACCAATGTGTGAAATATCCGTCGATCCTAATGTTTGAGCCTTACATGTACTTTTTTTTTTTGTAGAAATCTAAGTTAACTAGCCTTATTAGATGTAAAATCCTGAAATTGGCCCTGTTCCTTAAACAATGTACACCTTGACTAAGGCAAAAAGACTAAGTTGAGGGTGGGTACTAAAAGTGATCCTGGTTCTTAGGTTGGATATTGTGCACCTCGACTTAGGCCAAAGCCTAAGTTGAGGGTAGATGATGTATGGGTAAACACAAAATGATGGGGGAAAAGTAGTGATACAGGGAAAAGGAGATAAGAATATGTGCTGGGTGCAAGAAAAATGAGGGATGCCTAATAAATATGAGAATAAGGTACCTAGAAAAGTTTGAAATGGGAGAAAGGGAGAATGAGGTGAAAATATAACAGTGTTGGTAGGACAAAATGTAGAAAAACGCAGTGTCTAGGAGGGCCTTTAGTCACTATTTTCCCAAAACATCATACCAAAGCCCCGTGAGCCTACGCTATAAGCCAATAAAGTCCTAAAGTGATCCTAGTCCAAATAGTCAAGGTTCATCATCATGAGTATAGGGGCAAGCATAAGGTATTGAACATGGTATATGAATATCTTTTGTGAGAGTGAGTGATTTTGCATAGTCCCAAGCAATACATCTGAAAATATCATTATGAGAGGTTATGGGACTTCTTTTTGCGAGGGCACTTGTATTGTGTTGTTGACATTGGACAAACTCAATGATTGTTGCTTATTGATAATTTTCTTACTTGTCATAGTTGCACTGTAACATATGTTAATCTGTATTCGTTTGCTTGATAGCTATCTGATGTGTTTTTAAAGTGGTGTGGGTATCTGTGCTTGAGTTTGATATCATGTATGCCATTAGATTGAGGTCTGTATGTTATCGTGCTGCTTATGTAGATTGAGTTCCTCAAGCAATAGATTTAAGTTGTAGGTGTTGATATGATGTCAAAATACAACACTTTTGATGCTTAAAACTTGAAATTTTGTGTGTTCTCAAAGCGATGTTAGCAAATTTGATATGTTTTTGTGTTTGTTTTGTAGGATTACAGGGTTGGTATAATTTTTGGGCTAACTGTGCATATTTTGCTGAAGAAAAGGTTTCATGAGACCTTTTAGGGTCCATAACAAATTCTATAGGCCGTAGATATAGTTTGGTACAAAATTCCAGTGAAGGGTGATTTTCTGAAATTAAGTCTATGAATATGAAGACGAGTTGTAGTAGATTTTATGAGCTGTAGATTTGGTGTCATACCCTGAGAATCAAAAAGTGGGGAGTTGCTGAGAATTCATTAAACAAAACTCCCTATGGGCCGTACAACATTATATGGGCCGTAGAAGGGTGTCAGAGAAGTTAGCCCCAAATTTGAAGATGCAACCCCTAAAAGCTCAACTATGGGCCGTAAAACATCATACGACCCGTAGAAGCTCCTGTAGAGTCTGCCGATCCAACTATCCTATTCCATTTTGGGTATTTCAAATACTATAAGTAGGTTTTTTAGGTTATTTTTCATAATGGAAAAAACATGGTAACAACAGAGGAACGTGAGCGAGTAGTAGAAACACTTGTGAAACATTATTTCTTACTTTTTATTTAATCTTATGATTCTTGGTGAAGAGTTTGGATTTCTTGTGCTTAATTCTCTTATGTAAGTGCTCAATTATGTTATTCAAATTCATAAACCTTGCATCTACACTGATCATGAGTAGCTAAATCCGTGTAATTCTTGAAAAATGTGCATGCATGTATTAATTAAGTCTCTTTGTATTGAATGCTTTTTAATGATGGTCAGTATTAGAAATCGCCTAGTATTACTGACTGGATCAAGGTAGTAATGAATAAAAAAAGATTAATTAATAGGATTTGATTGATGTTTCTCGTCTAATCAACCAAACTGGACCAAGGGGAGGTTGTATTGGAACAATAGGTAAGGGTTAGTAATGTCACACTGCAGGGATAGATCAAATCACATAGTGAAATTTGCCTCTCGCCTGGAACAAAGGGTTTTGTGAATTTAACTTATTATTCTGCATGCTACACATTGGAAAAAAAATTTGATTATCTAGAAATACTGAGTTAGTGCATCATGGGGAACATAATACTTTAGTTACTCTTCATACCAATTTAACACTTGTCTTAGTTTAGGATTACTTTTCATAGTTGTTACAAATCCCTTCCCCTTAGGGCGATAAGTGGGTTAATCAACTCGAATTGCCTTGAAATCTTCTAAGCCTACCATATTTCCTGTGGGATCAACCCTAAACTCGGTTACATCATATATCTTGACAAGGACCACTTTAGCTTAAAAAGAAGTTGTAGCTTGGGTGACTTCAGATTTCCCCACTATTGCTGCTCCATTGACTTAGTTGACTTATCAAGGGGTGCCGTTTCTATGGTCCGATAAGTGTGAGACTAGTTTTCTGTAGTTGAAAGAGTTATTGACTATTGCTCCTATTTTGATCCTTCACATCTTGGGAGAGAGCTTTATTGTGCATTGTGATGCCTCTCATATTAGGTTAGGTTGTTTATTGATGTAGAGAGGTCGGGTTATTGCTTATCTATCTTATCAGTTAAGGGCCCACGAGCGTAACTAACCCATGCATGACTTAGAGTTGGTGGCGGTAGTGTTTTGCTTGAGATGTAGAGGCACTAATTATATAACATTCATTATGATATTCATACAGACCATCTAACGGCACTAATTATATAGCATTCATTATAATATTCATACAAACCACCGAAGCTCACAATATTATAACTTAGCGGGATTTGAAGTCTAGGCAGAGGCTGATTATACTATAGACGATTGGGGATTAGGGTGGAGGATATTTCAGAGATTGCACCCGGACCCGTCGTGGCCATTATGAGTGTCGACTATGTCGGTTGGGTTGATTAATGCATCTGCTGTATCATAGATCTGACGACTTGTATGTGTTGGTCGCATTGTTATAGGGCACTCGTTGAGGGCCCTATTTATTAGGGTGTGATCTATTAAATATGCACTTGTTGAGGGCCTATTTGCCAAGGTTTGACCTATTAATTGCTATATGATTAGAGTTGAATTGGTAGTTGCTAAACTTACCAGATTTTAATCACGTAGGGCGGTATATGTTAGGTTGGATTGTGGAGGCTGGCTATGAACTATAACTATCAATTTATAGTATTTCTGGTTATTTAGTTTTGAGGTCACCGGGTGTTGGTTTGTAGTGGATTAATTTTCTTGCTCGAGATATGACTCTTGTGACTAAATGATGATTATTGCTGAGGACCGTGTAGAATATGATATATACTCGTATGCGGAGGAGTGCATAGGAAGTCTACCATGATCTGTATATGAGTATCTGCTGCACTCACAAATGTTTAAAGATTGTGAGGATACTGGTGATTGATAGGTGGATCATCTGTTGCATTTTGGACATCTGTTGTCATGTTGAGGTTGTTGATGGTTGTTATGCCAATAGTGTGTTATTTTGGGATAATTGTCTTACTATTTACCATGCTTAGGATTACTAAGGTTGGTGTGATTGATTGATTGAACAATAATGGAAAGGGGCTAAAGCTCTTACATGTGAGTGTTAGCTATTGTCTACAGTTGTTTTGGTTGGCCAGTAAACCATCTATGATGAAATTATGGGAAATATAGCTATGGTTATGGGTGACTATGGCTATTCGGAGATCTAGGGTTGTGTTGAGGGCGTGTTTACCTAGCTTGTTGTGTTCCTATACATTCCAGCTTATTGAGCGGATGGGATGGGTGATTGACTTTTAAGGATCTCGTGGAGACTGTTGCACTAACTCTCTATTACATACCGATGGGTTATTATACCTCTGTTAGTAGAGATTACTAGAACTGTTGCTTGAAGCCCATAATGATTATGATTGTCGTATTCACGATCTATTGTGAGTTCAGGGTTTGGATCCCTATGTGGTTTGAATGGGAGTCTTCATATACGCCTTTATTCTTACTTTCGAGGATGAAAGTTTTATTAGTGAGGATGTTGCAATGACCCTCCTTGTCATTTATATAGCTCAATGAATATTTTTATCAGTTTGAGCATTGGCATAGTGACTGTGGGTTAATTCTAACTTATTGACACTAATTGTTGAGTCGTTGGGTGAATTATTTGGCATTTATGGAGCTTTTCAAATTAAATGATAGATTTTAACCATAAGATAATTTTTTTGGTAAAGTCTTAGTAAATGACCTCGGAGCTAAATTTTGATAGTTCTACAACCCCGGAATGGCCAAATTAGGCTAGGGGCATGTTTGGTGCAACTATATCGAGTTTTGCAAATTTAGCCGTCGGAGTAGGTTATAGACGACTTTAGTCAACTTCCTTGGTAAACATTCCCCAAATGCAAATTCTGACTATACCATTGGATTCGGAATGTTGAGTTTAGTCTAGGAGGACCTTTTGTTTGATTTCTGGGGCTTCTGGGTGTGTTTTGGCTCTTTTGATAGATTTCGATATTGGGAAATGAGACCCGCATTGGAATAAAATGACCTCCAATGAGAATTTCGACTATATCATTGAGTTTAGAATGCTGTTTCCAATCAGATTTCATATATTGATTGTATCTGAATAAGGCCGAAGCATCGAAATAAAGTTTGAGTAGTTGTTGAAATTTGAAAGGGCATGCTAAAATGGCCAAGAGAGGGGCCTGCCACGTGGCAGACAATGTATATTAAAAAGAATATATATAAAATGTCCAAATCTGGAAAAATTTCCAGAAATGGAAGGAACGATGCACAGATTCAACATACAACTTTCGGACTCGATTACTCTTTCATTTTTGAACCGATTTTGGTGATTCAAAAGCCTAAATTTTCTATTTTTCTATCATGGGAGCTTCAAAAACTTGCTTTTGGCATGCTGTTTGAGGTAAAAATTGGCCATTTTTCTGCTGTTACATATTGCGATTTGAAAATTTTGAAATGTGATTTCTTATCCTTTTTAAGTCAGATTTTTATAAAATTTGGGTCTATCCTGTATGTTTTGCGTGGCACACATCCTGATAATGTCAAAATTAATTGATAGCACTTCATTTAGTGCCAAAATTTGATCTTAGATACTTTTATGTTGCGGTTTTATTTTGGGAACTTCATGTTGTGATATCTCGGCAGTTTCTTACTGAAATTAAGTAAAATTTGGGTCTAAACAGTACTACTTTTCAAGAGACAAGTCACGGTATATTTAGATTCTATTAATTCTGTCATATTTTTGAGAAATCCAATGTGAAAGCTACTATATATATACACACATTGTTTTCCGATAAGAAATGTCATTTGATTTTGGGTTGTTTCTGATTGTTTTGAGCCTTGTTTTGAGCCCATTTTCTGGTTATAGACTTGAGGTGTTGTAGAGATCATTTTATGGAGGTTTGTTTTGTATTTTGGGAATAGGCCCCATTTTCCCTATTTTAATCGCAATTGATGTATCTTCCCCCATTTCTTGAATTATCATAGCCAAAACAGTCTTAATTATATTGTGATTCATGTTTTTACAATTGAGCGACATTTATAGGTAATCAGGAGAGGCAAAGCTCATGTGGACTAATTCGGAGTATGTGGACTTGCCTTCCAGGTAGTCTTGGTTTCTTTATCCCTTATACTGCGCTGAAATGGGTGTCGTGTTAGTATGTGAACTAAACCTACTGAGAGATCTATGCGGTATGTAATGCTATGAGATATATTAATTGTATATAATGATATGAGATACTGGGTACTGTAATAAGTGTGAGATTAGCTGTAACTATGATATTAATTAAGTCTTGACACTATTGCACTGTGAAAAGGCCTAACAGAGGGTAGATATGGGCAAATGCCCTACGATAGGTTCATTTTCTAGCTTCACTCGTCTATGTGGATGTGTAGCGTGGTGCTACTAGGATATGCTGGTTGTGAGCCTGTTTACTAATTGTATGTCATACTAAAGACTGATTCTGGTATAGAAATGATTCTGCTAGGGTTAGTTGTTCTGGATAATTCTGGTATGCTTGAAAATATTCATGTTTATTTTTAGTACTTGTGGCTACGTAGATCGTATATGGGTAGATAATTGTGAGTACATGGTGTATATATGGCTGATTATCTTGTATGTGTATGATATATGCTAGCCTGAGATGGCATTTAGTGTATTGATAGCTGCATCAGTTATAACTATTGTATTGGCTGGATTCTAACACTGTTAGACAACAAGATGACCTAGTAGGAGCTAGTCGGGCTGAGAAACTATGATAGATATGTATCCATATGTGAGTCTGATGTCTCTGGTTGTTCTGGATATCTATGATACAATTGTAATTGTCCATGCTCACTTTGATTATCTGTGATTTCCTGGACTGTGGCATAATTGGTTAATTAAACATAATATACATTTCTGGATCGGGTGTCATGTACCGACACGATATATATTTTTGGATTGGGTGTCACGTACCAACACAACATACATGTCTAGATCAGGTGTCAATGTGCGACACAATATACATTTTCTCGATCAGGTGTCACATACTGACACAATATACATTTATGGATCAGGTGTCACGTACTGAGACTATATATATTTATGGATCGGATGTCATATACTGACATAATATATAGTTCTAGGTCGGGTGTCACGCACTGATATAATATACATTTCTAGATTGGGTGTCACGTACCGACACAATATAGATTTATGTATCGGGTGTCACGTAGCAACATAATATATATTTATGAATCGGATGTCACGTATCAACATGATATATATGAAACGACCCCAAAAAGTGCCCGAAAATGTGCCTCGGAAGTGCTCGGAATCGTAATTTCTATATATCTCAAAATTCTTGCGTTATTTCGAAAATCCAACTTTAAATTCTTGTTCGGGGGGAAAAATTGAGTGGGAAAAGAGTATAACCCCGATTTTAGAGTGAATGATTCACAATTTCAATTTTCGAAGTGAGAAAAAAATAGTGTGCCTGCGCGTCCCTAGTACGACGCGACTGGGGTGTGCCAGTGCATTATTTTGTGCCCAGCTATTTTATTTCGGTCCAAGGCTTTTGAGTCTTGGGCCCAAGTGTTCCCATGCATGAAAATACCTATACTTAGCCATATTTCACCCTCATATTGTTCAAGACATTCACAAATACACTCTCAAATACTTAGACAATATTTCATCTCTAAATTTCAAGTCCCAAAACTCATCCGGATCTTAAGGTTCTCATTCAAGCTTCAAGTCTCCATCTCCAATCATCTTCAAGGATTCTCTAAAGTCAAGGTATGTGGGTTTCTTTCATGGGTTCCTTTCTCCCATGAACCCAAGCTCTCTTTTACCTAAAATTGCATGATTTAAAGTTCATTTACTCATGGATCTTATCTATTATGAATTTCACTGCAAACTATGTTAGGGTTTATGAAATTGTGATTGTTTTACTATGTTTTGATCTATGAATTATGGTGAGATTTGAAGAAGGGTTTTGATGTATATTGCTTGAGGGTGTTACCAAGTATTGATTGATAGTTTTACATTAGATTTACTTGCATGATTTATCCCTAAATTGCATGATTTTACGCTAGCACTACATACTCGCCAAGTGTTTGATAAAATGTTTGATTATAGTTATCTTGAGGAATTGAAGGCCCAATGCATGTCTTATGAGTTGAAGGACTATATGATGATGAAATGAACTTATTTATATGGTTTTCCCCTATATAGTGTTGGAATGTAACCATGCCCTACTCAGGGGTTGCCGCTGGGTAATCATTTCGAGGGGTTCAAACCTTGATAACCATATCAGGGGGTTTGTACCTCGGTGGCCAAGGGTGGTAGGGTGTGACGATACACCAACTGTGTCATGGGAGTGGAGGGTTTGTACCTTGATAACCATGTTGGGGGGTTTTGATGATGTCCATGCTCCAATAAGAAAGTGATCGATGTCAACAATCAACCTAACCGGAGGTTAGGGTCGAATCCACAGGGAATACGGGGCTTGACTATAGAGATCTACTACTAATTATTTCAGGCATTGATTACAAAAATATCTAAATGGGGGGGGGGTTTCTTTGTAATTCAAGGATAAAAATAAAAACTAAACTAATGATGCGTGAAGACACTCAAATTTAGGGACAACTTAGGAATTGTGTTCCCCATGATTTGTTGACTCAATTACCCTAGAAAACACAACTCTAATTGAGAAGTCACATGCAGGACGGTAACTTAGGTTCTTTCAGGCCTCTTGTGAAGGTAAAGGTCGAATTTCACCATGGCGTGTGGTCGGCAACCATGGTGTGCCAACTAACCGTTAACCATTGTCCTAGTCAACCACCCTTTGGTTAGATTTGTTTGATTAGATGAGAACACATCAATCAAATCCTTTTATTTACTTCCCTTTTTGTATTCGTCATTACCTTGGTCGGGATCGTGATAGTAGGTGGGATTTGGTGTTGGTCACCACCAAACAATAATCAAGCTGAAGGGAAATAAACAATACATGCAAAATCGCAACCAAAGAAATGCACAGAATCTAGGTTATTTCAAGTCAACTACTTATGGTTTCCACAACCCCAAGATGTGGGTGCTTCGCTACTCATGGCTAAGGCTAAATAAATAACAATGCAAATAGAAGACATAGATGAGAGTTTACCCAAAAAAATGAAGAACAAGAACACCATAAATTGCAAATCACAAGCTTGGATTAATGGAGAATGAGTACAATGTGTATTTTTGCAATCCTCAAAGGTTGGTCTTCAAATTAAAAAGGAGAATCTACACTAAATCCTAGAAAAACCCTAAGAATATTCAAGGGAGAATAATCAAAGTGTTCCCTGCAATATTCAATGTATCAACTCTCCTAAGAAAAACCTATCATGAAGTATTTATAGTATTTATAATTTAACCCTAGAAAGTAAATAGAAAAGATAGCTGGCAGCAGGTAAGTCGAGCAGGTACGACTTGTACGGTGACCTACGAGTTGTAATCGGGGTCACGTATCAAGCACTTTGCATTTTGGACTTGGATTTTATGACTCACTGGTATGACTCGTTGCTTGGGCTATGGCTCATACGCTCTTCTCGTAGTCTAGGCCTTCAGTTCTTGGTCCAAACTTTTAGCTCTCTGTTTCTTGCTACGAACCCACATGTGTGAGTTGTAGTGAGACCTACAACTCGTAGAGTGGCCTCATAGGGCTGACCTCCACTCAGTAGATTTCTGACTTTTGCTCACTATATCTTGCTACGAGATCACCCTACGACTCATAGGATGGTTCGTATATCCTGCACTTTAGCAAAATCAGTAATTTTCTCCCAAAATCATGCCAACCTTTCTTTTCTGCAATAACAACATAAAAACACATAAAAATCGTAAAAAGTCATATTAAGAACTCACTAAATCCCTTGCTTTAGACATCAAATGTGCTGTATTTTGACAGTACATCAACACCATCAACTTAGAACAGTTGCTTGTCCTCAAGAGACGACTCAATCTAAGCTGACAATGAGAAACGCGTAATAGTTGCTCGAATGGCATATACTTCATTTACTCTAATTCAAGTACCCGACTTTCATTTTCAAAACCAGATTGCAAAGCTACTAAGCAAACCAAAACACAAAGATGTATCTAGCAATCCAGCTATGAAAAGCAAAAGAATATCAACCATCCATAATCACATGGTTAGTCATATGCCGATAATGAAGTGCAAATGCCCTCACAGAAAAGAAGTCCCTCTTACTCACTCAAAAAGTATTCAAAATTAGGGAATGTGCAAGCATTCTCATTCTTACAAATGATATTCATGTAAAATGGCTAACACCATAGTCTTGCCTTTAAACTCAACTTCTAGATTGGCGAAAAAGTGGATTCGGATTACTTTAGGATTTAATGGCTTGTAACATAGGCTCATGGGGCTTTTATATGGCATTTTAGGCAAGTAGTGACTAAAAGCTATCCTTGAACCATGTTTTTCAGCACTCTTACCTCCCTAACTCAACCATTTTAACTAAATTCGCCCTTATTCTTCCTTTTCAAGCTTTTTCGGGGTACTTTCTTTCTCTTTTTCAGCCGTGCCTTATTTTTGAACTCATTTTTGCTATTTTTCTTTGATCAAAGACAACTTTTCTTTCCTTTTTCTCACCCAGCACATGATTTCTTTCTTTCTTTCTTTCTTTACCAACTAACCATCTCATTTTCGTTACTTTACCACAATAAAGGCCACCCTCAACTTGGGCTTTTAGCCTGAGGTGAAGCATAATATCTATCCCCCAAACTAGGGCCACTATTTGTAGCCACCCTCAACTTAAGCTTTTAGCCTTAATCAAGGTTCACATGTTCAAGGATAGACCATGGCCAAGATCAAGGTATCTGATAAAACAAGGCTAGGCTAGTTAGGTGTTAAGAAAGAATAGGTACATGAAAAACTCAAACAATTGGACCAAGGGATCCATTATCACATTTGGTAGGTCATTTAGGCAAAATTGGATTTCCCTAAAAGAACAATGACATAAGATACTTTCCCAATTAACCAAATCACCAATCCAATCATAGAGTAACAAAGCAAGTTCTGAGTCCCAACATAATACATGAATGCGGCAAAATAAGCTCACACTAGAGGCATTGCATATACAATCAAGTATAGACTCACAGGTCATGATTCAAGCATCAACAACCCTTCTCATTATCAGAACAAACATTGCCAGATAATCATATGTATGATTGCAAAAATAACCGCAATCTCAAACATTCTGAGGGTACCGATTTTTCAAATATTCAAAAAACATTTAAAAACTATATATATA
>JAABOM020109656.1:0-24513 GCA_011800125.2 Solanum clarkiae | reverse complement strand
CCGATCTGGGTCTATGCGGGGTGGGACGGTTTAAAAAATTTGCGAGTTAAGCTCAACACGCCCCACGCTCGCCTCATTGCCATCCCTACAGGACGGTAAGTTAAGTTCACCAAGCCCTTTGGACAAAAGTGAGAGGCAAATTTCACTATGCGACTTGGCCCATCTCCACAGTGTGCATTATTAACCCTTACCTATTAGTCCCAATACAACCTCCCATTGGCTCAGTTTGGTTGGTTAGATGAGAACACATTAATCGAATCCTATTAATTAATATATTTTTCTATTCATTACTATTTTGGTCCAGTCAGTAAAACTAGGCAGGTTCTAATATTGGCCACTATTAGAAACCATTCAATACAAAGACAATTAATTAATACATCATGCACACTTTCCAAGAATTATGAATTATCCAATTTTACCTTGTTAGTTCTTATGGTTCCCACGACCGTAGTTGTGGATTTAGCTACTCATGCTTTATGTAGATGCAATAATCATGAATTGGAATAACATAATGGAGAACTTACACAATTGAATTAAGAACAAGCAAATCCAACCTCAAAGAGAATCACAATATTAAAGATGAAATTAAAGTACAACTGTTCTCCAAAATCTCTCCAATGTAATCTCACTCTTTTCTCTCTCTACTTACTGAGTTTTCTGAGTCCTATGCGAAAAATTTTGAGAATAACCTAAAAACCTTATTTATAACAAGTAAAATACAAGTCTTAAACACAATAGGATAACTAGTCGGCATGCCTCACGAAAGGGGTTACGGGACATATTGCATTTCACAGCCCATAACTGGGGTCTCCTACAAAGCCACTGAAAAATTGGACTTCAAGTCTACAACACCTCTGTATGACTCGTAAAGTATTTTATGACCTGTAGGGGGATTTCGCTTGATGAATCTTCAGAAAGTCCTAATCTCTGATCCTCAAGACACGAACCATGTTCTACAGCTCGTAAATCATTCCACGACCCGTTTGCATGTTCGTAGAATCAACTTCAGAAAATAGCCCCTCACTAGAATTATCCATGAAACCCTCTTCACGACCCGTAGAATGATCTACAGATTATAAAGAGTCTCATACTATATCAAAAATCAGCAACTTCTATATTTCTTCTCAAAATCAAGGCCAACCCTGGAATCCTGCAAACATAACACAAAGACACATAAAACCAAATAACATCACATTGAGAACATATAAAATTCCAAGTTTTAAGCATCAAAAGTGTTATATTTTGATAGCACATCATTTATCAACTGAGGGAGTAATTGATCTGTACCCAAAAGTTTGGGAAGTCCTTAAATTCCATAATTTTCAAAACTTCACCAAACCTCGGGACTCTCACGTGTCCACTCTTATTCAAGAGTTCTATGAAGCTTATGGCCAAGCCCTTCCGAAGAGCAGAAGCAGAGTGCCAATCATGTTAAAACCTCTAGATACTGTAGAGGTTAAAGGTGTGCAAATTCCATGTAGTGAGGATGAAATTAGTGATATCCTGGGATACACATTCCGAAGCTGGAGCTACCTGAAAGATATAATGCAACTCTAAACATTTGAATACATCAAAGCATGGTTGGCCTGTTAATTGGAATTCCATCCCCCTCGTAGTTGAAAGAGAGGGCAATTATTGAGAAGAAAGAGATTAACATACTAGTGTGGTTCTAGTTTGAATTCATTAGTAGCAATTTGATGCCTTCCTAGAATGAGTCAATACTTCAAAATGCCAAAGCTGCATTGGTTAGTTACATTATGGATCGAGAAGAGTTGAATATTGGCTCAAATATCTCTCTAGAAATACTCACCAGGGAAAAATAGAAGCAAACCTCTCTGCTATTTCTAAGCCTCATCACCGCTTTGTGTAAGCAAGTCGTTGTTCCTAGGAACAAAAAGATTGATGTGGAGATAACTCCATCGGCATCCATCGACATCCGGCGAATTGAGGCTAAGTTCTTAACGGATGAAAAGGATAGGTCTAGGAAGAAATTGGCTAACAAAATGTCGGTTGATTTGAGGCTCTCGAGTCTAATGTTATAGAGTTGGGCACCGAGGCAGGTATAACTTCTTCTTCCCCTACTTTACACTCATCTTATACTTTTATTCCACCACTGGGACACAATAAAAGGTACAAGCCACAGATGACCAATCCCCATTTACGAGGGCCACTATTCTTGTATTTGGCCAGCTGACCAAAGTAACCGATCTTCGAGCCACTAGGGTTGAGTCATCTATGCCTAAGCTAGTTGAGGCAGCCATAGCCAAAGCTTTGAGGCCATATGTTAAAGCTGAGGCAAAACAACGAGAATTGATGGAGGCCCACAAGTTAACGATGGACAGATTCGAGATGATGATTAATGACCATGGGAATGAGTTCGCCAACTTGAAAGATAGAGTGTTGGTAGTTGAAAAGGCAGGTGGTGTCAGTACAAACACATAGACTTTGAAAGCCGATCTTGATTTGTTGAAGAAGGAGGTGGCAGCCTTCAGTTCACGGATTTGAGTACTTTCTTTTATGGGCTAGAAGATCCACTCAAAGTGGACGTGGTTGTGGTCCTAAATGATGAGTTGAACATGAATGTTCCAGGTGATGGTGGTGAAGACAACCAAGAGGTAAGCACCCCGGAGTTTGATGATGAGACATTGGAAATGGAGCCTAGCCAAGAGGACCATGAGGAACTAGTTGGGGTAGAGATATTGTGAAAACAGCATCAGTTCTGGACCAGTCCATGATAGGCGCATCCAGTATGAGTGAGCCAGAGCCCGTGCAGCCTTTGATTGATTTTGAGAGCACACTGGTAGATGAGGGCATTGATGCCTCCGTGATCACCCCTCCAGCTCCACCACCACCACAATAATAGGATTAATCTGACGTGAGGATTCTAATACTAACTTCTTCCTCTTATGCTTAATCTCTATTGTCTGTTGCAAATTAAGGGAAATGTTTATTTTTTAGGAGGGGTGAGCATGCAGAGTTCCCTATCTTTTGGATGATTAATACCTTATGTTTTGTTATGAATAGGATGGGACAATAGTTTTACTTTGATGTTTGATGTTTGATGTGTTGATGAATATTATGGGTTGTAATAAAGTAGTATTTATTTTGCTATTTTTAATTTCCTTCTTCTTTTTGAGTTGAATGGATGAATGATTGCAAATGGTGTCTTTCAATTTTGGCCAATGCCATGCATACATGACAAGTTGTTTGAATGTTAATATCGTGTCTCTATCACTTAGCAATCCGAGCATCGATGTTACATATCTTTGATTCGGTGGTGCCATGAAAGAGGAGTATGTACTCACTCACTAATTAGCTTTTTCTTGATAAATCAGTCCATGCATGGATTTGAGACATCTTGAGTTGACTATGTGAGCAATTGAGCTTGGATATGTGATGATCGAAAAAGTGCAATGTGTTGCCATTATTTAAATGCGAATCCATTTTGCCAATGTGAAATTAGGAATTTTGTTGCAATGCATGTTTTTCAAAATCTAGAACTTTCCCAATTTGTTTTGAAGAGTAACTTGGTTGATTGTGGATTAGGAGAGGACCTTAGGCCTTCTTTAGTACCACAAAGTCCATTTGACCATAGTGACATCCCTTGACAATGAAATAAATCCTTAGTGAAGCCCTTTTTAGCCTTGATCCTTTCTTTGGTAACCTTGTAACCTTGACTCATCTTTGTGTAAGACAATTCCTTCTTGTAACCTACCGATCCCTCATTGAGCTTGAACTACTGAGCAATGGCCAAAGGCTACGTTGGGGGTGTTAGTAGAAAGAAGGGGGTGTCTCCCATGGAAAAGTCGAAAAAATGACAAAAATGAATGAAAGAAAGAAAGTGAGGAGTCTTAGAAATGAATGAAAGAAAAAGTTGAAAAATAGAAGTGCTTGAAAATTGATGACCCTCCAAAAATTGTTGGAAAGAGTGCAAAGAGGTAAGAACCATGGGATGATTACTCAAAAGCAAAAGAAATGTCAAAAGGAGAAAAATAAAGTAGGACCAAAAGAACCTTTGAGCCTGAAAAGAACATGTAGACTTAAGGAGGGATGAGTCACTACATTCCATACTACCCTACCCAACCTTAAACCTACATTGCAGTCCTAACAAATTCCTTTGGAATCTTAGTCCAGAAGAAAGTCAAGTGAAATCCAATTGAGAATAAGGGCAAGCCTATAGGTTGAAGCTTACATGTTATTACTCATTTGGGAGAATGAGAGTTGAAGAGATCCTTTGAAAGTAATGTCATAATCTTGTGTGTTCAAGGTCTTCTTTGACATAAGGGCAAATGGTGATGCCTTTAGGCAGTGATAAGCAGCTACATGAGTAATTGTGAGCATAGCCATGTTTTATTTACTCCTTAGTCATCTCTTGAGGCTTCAAAGTCATGTAAGTGGTTTTTAGAAGTTCGTGAAGGGATGAAAAAGGTGGAAATGTATGTGTTTCTCCCTGTGGCCTTGTTTGCAAGCTCTAAAATTGGATGGGGATTGATATCTAATTTGTCTGAGGGTAAGCACAGGCTTAAGTTGGGGGTGTAGATTAGTCCATATTTCAGACTCATTTTAGATCTATCTTGCAATGAAACATTGTCCTTAGTGCGTTATTATTTCTAATTTCAAGCAAATATTCATATGCTATGTCTAGAAATGGGATTAAAAGTGCACATATGGAGAATACTTGGAAAATCTTGGAAAAGGAGCAAAAGTGCAAAAAGGCAGAGAAAAACGACATCGCATACACAATCGGAGATCTAGCGAATACTCAAAGAGACCGCCTGGCATTGTAGCGACCAAGGTTCTAACTAAAGTCAAGGTTGTGTTAAAAATCAATATCGCAAAATATTCGGTGCACCGCCAAATGGCATAGGAGATCACCTAATGTTGCAAAAGAGGAAGTCTTGTGAAGATGCAGAGGAAAGCAATCAAGTGCACATTCGATGCATCGTCAGAGTGTTCGACGATGGTCGGCCATGACCGTCGAATGACATTTCGTAGCACAAACTTTTACACATTTGCACAGAGTATATAAGCAATTTAGAAAAGACATTGTCCATATCATATCAAAACATATTCTTCTTCTTCATTTTTAGAGTGTAGTACATAGAACTTTCCTTCTAGAGAGTACAAGGGGAGATAGGGTTTTCAAGCTTTTGAGAAGCAAATTGGAGTAGATTGGCTAGTGATAATCAATTAATTTCTATTCAATCTTTTTACCCATGACTACAGTTGCTATGTTTGGTATCAAAATCTTTAATTTTTAGCATGTGTGGCTAAAACCCCCCATGTTGGGGGTGTGGTATTGATATAGATTTTTTATTTATCTATTGTATTTTGATATTTTGACTTATTTGCAGTTGATTTGAGTGAATTTATATCCTTTCCTATATTTAGCTATAATTTCAAGGTTGTAAACTTGGGGTTTATTTTAGATCTTTAATTGTTGTCTTAGCTAGAATGATTAGAATGTGAATATAAAGGCTGAAAACCTCATGGGTTGCAGTTGAAGTCCACAGTCATGGATTCAATGGCCAAGGTATTAGGAGTTTTGCTGAGACTTCTTAGGCCAAGCATGTCCTTGGTAGCCCGTGTATGATTTCGTAGTTGAATCATATAAACCACTCGTGTGTCATAGCTGAACATGGTTATGTGCAGCCTAGCCTACTCACTCATTATCAACTCATATTATCAAATATCCAGACCCAGCTGGTAGATCAATTTTCATATTGCACATCCCCAATATTTTCTCTTGTTTGCTGATTAAATTGTTAATTATATATTATGTAGTCTAATTTTTACTTTCAATAATTGCAACACCCCAGATCCTACAATTACTTAGTCCAACGAGTCACTTCTATCTTGAACTAAGATTCCCTGTGGGATTCTACCCCAACCTCTCGGTTGAGCTATTATGCTGATGATAAAAAATCGGAGCTAGCAAGTGAAGTTGGAAAGCAAAAGTGACAAAAATCTAGTGACATGAAACCACTCCGCATCACGTACTTGGATGCAAATCTTTTAGTTTGCAATTTTTTTCCTATTAATAGAACACATGTATTATTTTATTAATCATACAATATTCTAACTAAGAGAGGACAACTTGGGAAACTCATGTGATGAAGTCTAGAGTTATTTTCTACTCTTTTATTTCTCTTGATTGATACTTGAACTTTTTTTTGTGATCAATCAAACTATGAGTGACTAATTTCCCTTATTCTCAAGTAATGGCTATGAGTGATGGTATGATATTTATTTTCTTTAGTTTAAGACGAGTTATTATTTAAAGTTATTTATGTATTCTTCTTTTACTATTTTAGTACTTGATCAACATTAAGATACATTTACTTTCTACTCTTGGACTTGAGAGACTAAGGAAGGGCTAGAACAAGGAATATGAGGAATATGTTCATTCTAGGGTAAAAACTTAGAGTGATTCATCTATAGGATAGAAATATACATGTATGTTTTGTTTGTTACAAAACAAGATAATTTAATGCTTCTCTATTGGTTCATTCACATTCCAACTCAATAATGTAATTTGGTTGTAAATAGTGGTAGGCGATTAGATGTCGAGAGATCAAAATTTATTCGGCAGCCTTGGAATTTTTCTTAATTTGAATACTCTCTGTTGGAAATTGAATCGTTCACTAGGTAATTAGTTAATTTTAGTTTCGATAATTTGTTAGTCTTAATCAACTCTCACAAATTTCTTTCACTCATACACATAATTTAGTTATATTGAAAAATAATTATTTATTAAATTAAAATGCTTTGAGTTTGATAATCTTGCTCATAAGAGTCATTATATTACTTGGTCGATCGCATACACTTACGTGTGTTATACATGTGCTATTAATAGCAAGGGACCAGTTGAAATGACAGCTAAGACATTATATGATGTAGCAATCCAACTTTCCGATAATGTTACTTCAGCATTCAAAGACGACCAGCTAGAGGTAGATTTGAACTGAAGCAGAATATGGTGCAACTCTTGCACATCAATGGATAATTCACTGAGTTACCTCACGAAGATCCCTAAGTGCATATCCAGAACTTTGTAAAATTCAGTGATAGTTATGCACCAATTAAGGTATCTCTAGATTATGTGAGGCTGATTTGGTTTCCTTTTCTTTGTTGTGGGAGGTGAAGTGGTGACAGAAGTTGAAGACACCAAACTCTATCACTTCACGGAATTATTTTGGTCGCAAGTTATTGAAAAGATTCTTTCCCTCAGAGAAGACAACAAAGTTGAGGAGTCAGATACTGAGTTTCAAATAGAAAGGTAGAGAAACTATACATGAAGCTTGGGATAAGTTTAAATCTTTGTTGATTAGTTGTCCTCATCATCATATATTGACAAATTATTGGTTCATATCTTCATTGAAGGTTTCGAATCCAATACAATGGTTTTCTTTGATTCTGCTGTAAGTGGGAAGACCTTAGAGAAAACTTATGTTGAAGTGTACACACTATTGAATCGCATCTCACAAGGAAATCCTGAGTGGAATGGTGAAGCTCTAGATCTGTATTGCAAAACACAATAGGGGTGCTTGAAGTTGATGTAATGACAACTCTAACTGTGCAAATTGCAACCATGCAAAACGTGATGAACACCCACTTCAATAACTTACCATTGGGGTAGCAATAAGCTCTTGAGAATGCAGTGCAACATCATGTGATAAGGTGTGAAGTGTATAGTAGAAGTGAGTACTCATTTGAGTGATGTGCTACAAAATATAACACATTTGATGCCTAAAACTTGAGATTTTATGTGTTCTCAAAGTGACATTTATTTTTTTATGTATTTTTGTATTTGTTTTTGCAGGAAAAGCAGGTTGGCATAATTTTGGAAAAATTACAGACTTCTTCTAGTTTTTGCAGACTTACGAGACTCTCTACGAGTCGTAGAGCCATCTACGAGTCATAAAGTTGGTTTCGTAGGGATTTTCAGTATTGGATGAAAGTCTGAAGATTTGAGGTTCAGTGACATGAGGCCTTTTTATGACTCGTAGTTTACTCTATGAGTCATATTGGGAGGTTTGTAGAAATTTTTGTGTTTTTCAGTGTTGGCCCAAGTGGTACAGATATGGACTATGAGAAGTCAATACAAGTCATAGATCAGACTACGACTCATGAAAGTGTTCAGTAGCAGTGAAGTCCAAGATTCAAGAAATTAAACATGAAAGCCCGATTACGACTCGTAAACCTATTTATAGTCGTAGCAGCCGCTGATCAGTTTTTTAAATATTTTCATGGACTTATTTGTAAATACTATAAATAGTAAATATTAGGTCATTAGACGAAGTTTTTCATAGATTATAGCAAACTTAGAGAGAGAGCATGAAATTAAAGCATTTTTAGGATTTTATACTGGGAGACTAAATATTTGAGAAGAAAATACACTTGTGAATTCATTGTATCTATCAACCTTGTGATTCTCAATACAAATTGGGTTTGTTTGTTCTTCAATCTATTTGGGTAAGAGATTTATTATGTTTTCTAAATTCATAGTTTCTTTATCTTCTCATAGCATGAGTGGCTAAACCCGCAACTTAGGGTTGTAGAAACCATGAAGATCTAACCAAATAAACTCGGATTATTTGCGATTCTTAGAATGGGTATTCAATGTATTAATCAATTCTTTTTATTTTGTTTATTTTCTAGTGGTGGCCAACATTAGAACTTGCCTAATGTTACCTTCCCGATTTAAGTAGTAGTGAATAGAAAAAGAGATTGATTAACAAGATTCAATGATGTGTTCTCGTCTAATCAATCGAACTATACCAAGAGGAGGTTGACTTGGACTATGGACAACGGTTAGTATAGCACACTATGGAGATGAGTCAAGTCCCATAGTGAAATTTGACCTTCGCTTTTAACCAAAGGGTTAGAAGAACCTAAATTACCGTCCTGCATGCGATATTCTACTTGAGAATTGTAATATCTCGGGATGTTGCGTTAGTGAATCATTGGAAACACAATACCCAAGTTGCTCTTCATTATTAATTGTCTTCCATTTTAGTTAGTTTATTTTAATTTCTTATCAATCATTGCAACCCCCCCCCCCTTTTTAGGGAATTGAGTTAGTTAATACTTGAATTGCTTATTAGTGAATCGATTTGCAAAGTCTTTGTATTCTCTATGGGGTTCGACCCTAACCTTGGTTAGGTTTATTAATTTGACAGTGATTGCTTTGTCCTTGAAAGAGAGGTGTAACTTGAGCGTTATCAAAAAAAATGGCGACATTGTCGGGGAATACAGTGAGACTTTGATTGAATTCACTAGTAGTATAATTCACGTGTTAATTTCTTAAGTTCCCTTGTACTTTACTTTTGTTTTTATTTTTGTTTGTTTAGTTTCTTTGCGGGGTATACTGGTTTTGTATGCCCAACACAAGGAGTCAAGGCATTCCCTTAGTTCTAATTGACTTAGAGATCCAATGGGTTACAAGAATAATGGCTCAAGCAAATGCTAATATCGCGGTTAATGAAGCTATGAATCAAAATATTGATGTTGATGATAGGGATGACAATCCACCACCTTTGGAGAATAGGCCATAACCTAGGGACTTCAATGAGAATGCTTATCTTTGGAACCAATATAGATTGAATCCCATGGTCATGGATGTAACAGGAGCTATAGTGTTGCCACCACTACCTGCCGACACTAAGTTCATGGTTTCAGGTGAATTGCTTCAAATGTTTTAAATCATGGTCTGTTTGTGAGTCTACCATCTGAGGACCCTCATGGCCACTTACACAATGTTGCATATTTTACAGGAGTGTAATGGGAACACAACATCTGTCTATGGATGTTGTGGGACTTCGTATCTTCCCATTTTCTCTTACAGATAATATTGTGTTGTGGTTAGCTGAGCTTTCACAAGGTGTAATCACTAGTTGGGTGGAGTTGCAAAGGGCTTTCTTAGCAAGGTTCTTTGTTAGGTCAAACAGGTTTAAGATGAGGGACCGAATCATTAGATTTCAGCAATTCCATAGTGATTCACTCATTTCGACATGAGAGTAGTTCGAAAGATTATAAAGGAGTGCTCCTGACCATGGCATTTCAGACACAACACTAGTAGCGAGTTTCTATCAAGCACTGATCCCGGATAATCAAACATATGCAAATGCTTTTATGGGAGGTTCAGTCTTAGGGAAATCATTTGTAGAAGTTGCTGAACAGATGGATAAGTTGGCCAATATCCATCGTGTGTATAGACCTATATGTGAACAACCAACTAGTTATACTGATAGCGCTGATAGGAATTCTGAGCAAGCAAAGATAGATGCAAAAATCTTCCAAATACTTGATCAAAACAAAGCTAATCTGGAGATGCTCACGAAATAGATGCAAGATCTAAACATTTTAGAGAATAGTAGGTGAAGCCACCATATAAAGGATGTCATCCATGATGAAGAGAGTGGTTGGAGCAGTTGGTTCATGCTACTGCACCATCATTATAAGGGAAATGGAAGTTCTAGAGTTAAAGATATGCTTGCCCAGTTGGTAGAAAAGGCAGATACACAAGAGGAGATGTTAAGAGAGATCAAGTTTGATATTATCAAGATAAATAACAAAGTCAACCAACATTCGATGGTAATTCAACAGCTTAATAGCCAGTTCGGACTTGTATCAACACAACTAGAGCAGATCCAAAGTGGTATGATGAAAGAGGCAAAGTTTAGTGATAGAGATTCACCAAATATTGATGAACTCTAAGTACTCAATATTGTCTAAGTCGTGTCGCGATAATAAATCAGGCATTACTTGGGAGGCAACCCAAGGATTTTTAATATTTCAGCTTGGCTTTGAGTTTATTTTTAATTTTTGGATGCTTAGGTAGTTGTTTGACTATGTTTTGGTTGTTATTTTGACATGGGTTTTGTTGCATATAGGGTAAAAGTGCATATTGTGAAGAGTATGCAAGTAATGGACAAATATTGTAGAGTTTGCTGAGAATCGCACCAGATACAGGTTCTACGACTAGGTTTATGAGTCGTATTGCACTTTATGACTCATAACTCCATCTTATAGAAAACTCCAGTGAGCATGAATAGTATACACTCCACCCACGAGCCAAGCTTATGATCGTATATCAAACTACGAGTCGTGAATAGGGTTCGTGGAACCCAGGTATGTTTCTGAATTTTTCTAAGTGTTGAATGGTATATCAGACCTGGACTTACGAGTCGTAGAACTAAGATACGACTAGTAATTGGGGTTTCGTAGACCCAATCCAGTGAATTTAAATCGTTGACCCGGTAAAATATAAAAGGGGGTCCAAATATTTTGTCCCCACTTTTACCCTAAATTGACCGATAATATCCCCAAAATCTTTTTCCCCATTATTTTCGATCATCTTCTCTGGCATCAGTAGGTGTTTTTCAGCAAGAAATTCGGGCAACACCTAGGGTTTTTGGCTACTCATTCTCTCTTCTTCTTTTTTAAGTTGATCATCTCTTGTGGTAAGTTATTGCTTCAATTTTGATCCTTTCACTTGCCTTGTTAGTGTTTGATTGTGATAATTATGATAGGCTTAATTGTGAGCATGAATTGTTGGTAAATGAGATATATGAATGAGAGATTAAGGTTATAATAAATTGAATCAATTGTTTATGCCTGGAGTTAAGTGTTATAGCTTTGATATTGTTGATTGAGTGCTCGTGATATCATGTTTCTTGTTCGATTAAATGGTTGCAATTTGTTCATGAATGTAAATTGATTTTTAGTTACACAGGAGTGTGATTATGTTTGGGCTATATTGACTTAGTCAAAATCATAGGGTGATTAATTCTTGTTGTGCCTGTTGAACCATGCCCTAAGTGATCTTAAATGTGATTAAGTGATTGTTGTGTATGACTTGATGGGTGGTGATATAGGTGCATGTTTGAATGAATTTAGGAAGAATGAAATGATTGGGTATTGATTGTTTAAATCCTATTCGATGGGGTAAATTTGTTTTGTAATCATGTTTTGGTACGAGTTACTATGCACTTAACATATGAGTGTTTGTATGCTTGCTTCGATGCTGGTAGGATAGTGATTAAATTGTTCATAGGGTCCATGTGATGAACTGAGTTACATCAGGTACCTGGAAATTCTTATTCATAAAAGCCTTTTATTCCTCGTAAATGAGTCTACAAATCGTAATTTCCCCTTATGGAAAGTTTTAGTGACTTGGTTTTCTAAGTATTCATCATATGAGACCTTTTGATAGTCATAGAACCCTCTACGAGTCGTAGATATGTCTCTTAGACTCTAGCCTATTTCAAATTTATAGACTTGGGTGTGAAGACTAGAGTAGTAGCTGCCAGTGCTACCCAGACTCGGGATGAAATAGTTAGTTCTTCCCAGTCTGATGAGGAAGGCAGTGAGAGGATGGGGAGTAGCTTACCCTAGATGACTAGGTCCAAAGATGAGCAGAGTTTAGAGGATGGCTCCTAGGATAGAAGAGATGAAGCATCCTCGGTCGCACAATCATCTTCTTCAGCATCGGATGCCCGTACTCACCAATAGGGTGTTGATGGGATGGAAGCCATACTTTTGGAGGGTATGCAGCCCAAAGAATAGGGCAAACCCACCCCGTTCAATATATATATATATATATAAGGAGCCCCGGTTTATTGACGATGGATTGAGTCGTGTCCAAAACTGAAGGTTACAACAACACGATATGGGCTCAAGTGGTTGACAAATAAGCTTGGATGGTATGCCCCACTTATGGTACGGGAATCTATGCAACTTACACAACCATTATTCTTCATGATCTTCCTAAGGGGAAGATACCTCTCTCACAATCGAGATTGAGATAGGTACTAGTGAGAGGGCGGCGGGACGATATTTCGGAGAAGATGATCCATCATGTGCTTTTTGGTCCCGAATACCGAGCTTAGAGGTTGACAGCTAAGTTTGTCAATCGATTGAGGCAGGTAGAACCGCATTGATTTCAAAGGATATGGTACATAGGATCAATTTGTTGAGGTGGGGGTCGGTCACATTGCAAAGCAAGGTCCATAGCCTACCTAGGTCACCACACATACAGAGCCTATTGTGAAGGCTTCACTTTCTTTCCCTGCCAAATTTTGGCGGGTGATTGTTATATCTCACATCCGACCTATGCTAGCAGATAACACATACATACAAGAGCGATGGGTATTTGTTGCTAGCATCTTAGATAGCTACGACATTGATTGGTCCCAACTCAAAGGGGAGCAGATTCATAAGTCGGTGCTCAAATGGGCCACCTCCATGCCATTTCCAGTTTTGATTTACAGACTCTGTCTAGATTTAAAGGTGGATTTATTGCATCATTTAGATGTTCTGGTTGCTGCCAGTACACTCTAGAGCCCAGCCTGATAAAGGATGATGAGAACCCTGTGGCACTTCAGAGGACGCAACCTCCTATTATGCTCGAGATATTGCTCCAAAGCCACCACCTGAGGGTTCACCGACTGCCACCACTACTACTCTAGCCTACTAGTGAGAGACTCTAGCAGCCTGAGGCAGTCGATATTGAGAGGGGTCCGACTATAGTTGCTCCTGCACCAGAGGTCAGTACTTCATAGACTCTTATCGTGGACTGAGGCCTAGTTGTCTTGGCTTCTTCAACAGCTTAGGCCATAGGTTCAACAGACTGTGTCAGATTCAGAGGAGCGATGCAAGGCATTTACCATATCCACTGTTCAGAGCGTGTTTCTAGGGTGGATGCTCGCATTGATGCCTTTGAGGACCAGGTGCAGAAGAGGTTAGCTGAGTCCCGGCCATCAGATCTGTCAGCCATACATGAGGAGATTGTAAAACTTAGGGCTGACTTGACTTCTTCACTAGCGGCGCCAGTTATAGTTCCAAAGTCTACACCTTCGGAGTCGCTATTTGATTTATTTGCCATGGAGGATCCGACACAGCCTTCCCGCAGAAAAAGACCTGTTATAGAGGATGATGATACAGAGGAGAGTCATGTGCGTCTGAAGATCTCCAAGGTTGATGATGAGAATGCAGAAGATGAGCTCGGGCTGGTCTTGAGGATATTAAAGCAAGAAGATGAGATGAGGCTAGCCTAGGAGCATGATAGAGCGATGGGTATTGTCCTATTTGGACAGAGTTCGACTACTACGTAGACTACCCTGCAGGAGGGAGATGACCAGATGCAGCCCGAGACTGGTGCTTAGGCACCACGATATGTTTTTGACCCCTTGTATTTACTTTGATTTTGATGTTGCACATTCGGGACAACATATAATTTTTTTTCGATGGAGTGTGGGTAGTTATGGGATTTGGTGAAGTCTGAGTAGCTTATGGTCCATAATTACCCTAAATTTTGATCCCGAGGTTTTTTTGCTTGTGTTCTTTTTCCTCGTGGATATTTAATTTTTGTTGAATCGGCATGTTTAGAATGTTTAGATAATACTGTGGCATATAGTACTTACACTTATGGCATACAACTTGTTTTTTATGTTTTATGTTATGATTTAAAAAATGGTACCCACCAAAAATATTTTGATTAGTAGTTAAATTGCAACCATGTATATTTTGATGTTTGGAAATATTTGTCTTGATGAATGAGGGTAATTGAGATATGAAGCATGATCTGTGAGTTTCTTATTGATAATGTATGCAATGTCATGTGTGAGTGAGCTTATTTTTCCAGATTCATGCATATTTTGTGCTAATTCAGAATTGCCCTGTTACTCTAAGTTGGATTGTAGATTAAATAGATTAGGAAGTAATCTTAGGTCATTGTTCTTAAATTAGTCCACTTTAGCCTAAATAAACAACCAAATGATTTATTATCCCTTGTTCCAAATATTTGAGCCTTACATGAACCAATTCTTTCTAAAATATCCAATTAGCCTAGTCTTGTCTAGTGATAAATCTTGAAATTCACCCTGGTCTGTCCTCGAGCACTGTGAACCTTGAGGCAAAATGCCTAAGTTGACAGTGGCTACCAAAAGTGGCCCTAGTTTGGGGAATAGATATTGTGTACTTCAAAATAGACTAAAAGCATACGTTGAGGGTGGCCAGTGTAGAGTTAAAAAATCACAAAAATAAGGTGGTGAGTTGAGAATGAGTAGAAAAAGAAGAAAATCATGTATATGAGAAAGAAAAAGAAAAAGATGTCTTAGATTGAAATTAAAAGCAAAAATGATTGTGAAAATGAGGCAAAAGCTAAAAATGAGAAGAAAATACCCGGAAAAGCTTGAAATGAAGAAAAAGGGAGAATAAGATGAAATTGATTGAGTTGGTAAGATGAAAGTGATGAAAAACATGGTTCAAGGATGGTCTTTAGTCACTATATTTTCAAAAATTCTCTACCAAAGCCCCATGAGCCTAGGTTACAAGCCTAGAAAGTCCTAAAGTGATCCTAATCCAACTATTTGAAAATCTGAGTCATGAGCATATTGATAAGCCTATGGTATTAGTCAATATGCATGAATATCTTTGTAAGTGAGAGTGTGTTTGCACAGTCCTAGTGTTAATCTTGAAATCATCATTGATTGTGTTATTTAGGACTCTTTCTGTGAGGGCATTTGCATTGCATCGTTAGCATTTGACTTGTTCAGTGATTGTGGATTATGGATATTCTCTTGTTTGTCATAGTTGTGTTGTCAAATGCATCATTTGTCTTGGTTTGCCAAAATAGCTATCTGATCTTATTTTGAAAAGTTAATGTGAATTATACAAGATATATGTCATTAAGTTATGTTTTGTGTGTTGCTGTGTTATTTAGTTAGATTGAGTCATCGCTTGAGGACAAGCAACAATTTTTAAGTTGAGGGTGTTGATGTGCTGTCAAAATATAACACATTTGATGCTTAAAACTTGAGATTTTGTGTGTTTACAATGCGACATTTATGGTTTTTATGTGTTTTTGTATTTGTTTTTGCAGGAAAACAGGTTGGCACAATTTTGAGAAGATTGCAGTCTTTTTCTGGTTTTTGCAGACTTACGAGACTCTCGATGAGTCGTAGAGCCATCTACGAGTCATAGAGTTGGTTGCATAGGGATTTCCAGTATTGGATGAAAGTTTGAAGATTTGAGGTTCAGCGACATGAGACCTTTTTACGACTCGTAGTTCACTCTATGAGTCGTATTGGGAAATTTCGTAGAAATTTTTAGTGTTGGACCAAGTGATGCAGATATGGACTATGAGTGGTCAATACGAGTAGTAAATCGAACTACGACTGATGAAGGTATTTCATAGCAGTGAAGTCCAAGATTCAAGAAGTTGAACATGAAAGCCCGATTACGACTCGTAAACCTAGTTACGAGTCGTAACTGCGAGTCATAGCAGTCGCCAGTCAGTTTTTCTAATATTTTTAGGGACTTATTTGTAAATACTATAAATAGTAAATATTAAGTCATTAGACGGAGTTTTTCATAGATTACAGCAGACTTAGAGAAAGAGCACGAAATTAGAGCATTTTTAGGGTTATATACTTGGAGACTAAATATTGGAGAAGAGAATACACTTGTAGATTCATTGTATCTTTCAACCATGTGATTCTCAATACAAATAGGGTTTGTTTGTTCTTCAATCTATTTAAATAAGAGATTAATTATGTTTTCTCAATTCATAGTTTCTTTATCTTCTCATAGCATGAGTGACTAAACCACAACTTGGGGTTGTGGGAACCATAAAGATCTAACCAAATAAACCCAGATTATTTGCAATTCTTAGAATGGATATTTGCATGTATTAATCAATTCTCTTCATTTTGCATATTTTCTAGTAGTAGCCAATATTAGAGCTTGTCTAGTATTACCTTCCTGATCCAGGTGGTAGTGAATAGAAAAAGAGATTGATTAACAAGATTCAATGATGTGTTCTCGTCTAATCAACCGAACTAGACTAAGAGGAGGTTGATCGGGATTATGGGTAATGGTTAGTATAGCACACTATGGAGATGGGCCAAGTCCTATAGTGAAATTCGACCTTCACCTTTGACCAAAGGGTTGGAAGAACTTAAATTACTGTCATGCATGCGATATTCTAGTTGAGAATTGTGATATCCAGGAATGTTGAGTTAGTGAATCATGGGGAACACAATACCCAAGTTGCTATTCATTATTGATGGTCTTCCATTTTAGCTAGTTTATTTTAATTTCTTATCAATCATTGCAACCCCTCCTTTTAGGGAATTGAGTTAGTTAATACTTGAATTGCTTATTAGTGAATCGATTTGGAAAGTCTCTGTATTCTCTGTGGGATTCGACCCTAACCTTGATTACTTTTATTAGTTTGACAATAGTCACTTTGTCCTTGAAAGAGAGGTGTAACTTGAGCGTGATCATTGAGTCTTGGGGGAAAAATTTCATATTTGGTGAACTTTGTCGAAAACACATAAAGGGGTAGAGGACACCAAAATTATGGTAACTCTTATACCCTAAGTTGGAGGACCTAGCTAAATTTCTCATAGGGTGGATGTTGAAATTCTTATTTTTGCAAATAAGGTGCAACGTCATGATGATTCATAAAAAGGAATTATTTTAATTAAATTAAAGAATTTAAAAGAATATCAGAAAATTTTGGGAATCGCCACCTAGTCTTAGGATAATTTAGAAATCAATTAATTAATTTAAAAATGTCTGCGAAATCAATAAATTCTAGGTAAGGGTTAGTACTTTTTTGAAGCGAAGGTATTAACACTCTTCAAAATCCACAATTATGTATCTCGACTGAACTTATTTTTTTAAAAACTAAGGAGGAGACAAACATATGCACAAGTATAATAAATATAAATACACTCAAAAATAAAGTAAAGTATAAATAAACAATATTATGAATAAATAATAAAATTACATATTCGAATTTCTTTCAAACATCTTCCTTGGAAAGCAACTATGGGTATTTGTAAAAACATTTAGTAAAAGTGTTTAGCAATAAAAAATATGAATCAAAATAAATAAAAGAAAAACTAAATAAAAAAATAAAAATATGTCTCATGAACATGGGAGGCTTAGAAATCGATGATAATTTCTCCATCAACTCATTTTAACATAAAATATTTATGAATTTAAATTAAATTTTCATGTTTTAAAAGTAGAGAAGCCTCAAAAATAGATGGAGAGATTTTCTCATTGATCAATTTTAATATATTTCATAAACACAAAATCATATCGAACAAATGAAAAATAATATAAAAATGATATGAGATGACAAGCAAACAGTAACTGCTTAACAAGACAGCTTACTAAATTTCTTTACAAAATATATGAAATTAATCTAACAAATAGAAATATATTGAACAAAGTATAGTAGCAAGCGTAAATAAAACATAAATTAAACATGTGTTCATCTGAAAACAAAAAGCAAATAAATAAAATAAAATGATATAAAAAATAGTGAATTACTAAGCACAAATCAAAATAAGATATAATCATAGCAAAGTTAAAATTGAAAAAAGATATGCGACAAAACATCAACGAGGCACAAATATAAAAATAAAAAACTCGTGATAATTATAGTAACTAATACTTCGTAATAAGAGAAAAATAAATTACTTCATCTGTGTCATTTCAGTTGTCATGATAAGATCTAACATTGCCCTTAGAAAAAATTATTAGAAGTGTTGTTTTAGCTAATATATTTTTTATAAATAATTAAACTTTTATCTATGTATGCGCCTCTTAATTCTAAAATAATTATGTTAAGGGTAAAGTTGAAAAAAGATAATTAATTTTCTCTTGATTATCTAAATTGATAACTAGTTTGGGGCAACTATTTTTAGTATGCCTGATAATTAAAATAAGATGAATGGAGTACTAAAAGAAATACCTAAATAGCTAAATCGAAAAATTCAAAGTAGTTCATTGAAGCAAGGAACTTTCCAGCCAGATCTAGCAGTTTTGCGTGTTCATTGGAGCTCAAATCTTCTGATTCCTAGATTTCTGTAGGAGGTGGCAAGGGCTTTTCTGCCAAACCTCATCAAAGATAGTGCTCGAAGCTCAGGACTTTATTGATTTGCGAAGCTTGAAGCCCATGACGAGTCTAGAAGAGATAGAAAGGAATGGTTTTTTGGTTGTTCAGTGGTTCTAATGGTGGGTTTGGAGGTTGGAGCTGCTGGTGATTTGAGGTTCAATCTGTTAAGGGAGAAAAGAGCTGAGGCTTGTGTGAGGGAGACAATAGGAAAGGAACTGCTTGTGCAGTGGTGGTGTTTGTTGGTGGCAGCCATGGTGGACACTAGATGGTGATGTTTTGGCCAGTGAGGTAGTTTGTAGTGAATCTGAAGGTCATTTTTTGCATTTTTAGAAAAATTATCATTTACCCCTCTTAATAGTTGTCACGAGTCTTATTGATTGATTGTGAAAGTTGATTTTTAAAAGTTCTGTGAAAAGTTGAATTTTCGCTAGAGAGTTGAGTTTTAAAAGTTGAGTTGTTTGATTTTAAATTTTGGGATCATATAGAGTTTTGAGTCTCAAAATAGAATTTCATCAATTTCGGATGTGAAAATCGGTCTAGAAAAGTTGTCAGAACAAGATTTGGAGTTGTTATATGGAATTAAGGTCTGAAGTTGGAAATTGAGTTAAAATTTGACCAAGGTTTTAGAGTTGTTATGTGAAATTGAGGTCTAAAGTTGAAAATTGAGTTAAAATTTGACCAACATTTGACTTTAGTCAACATTTCGAGTTAGATGCTCAGTTTGGATTTCTGATGGTTCCATTGAACTGAAGAGGTGATTTTAGTTCTAGAACGTATCTTGACATAATTTTTGGATGTTCTGATAATATTTTGGTATTTTTTAGTGCCTTAAGTTTTCTAGTGTGACTAATTGAATTTTGGATCAAAGAGACCTCAATTTTTTAACCATTTTATTGAGTTCAAAACATCAAATTTAGTAGGATCGCATATATAGTTTGTGTATACGAAATTTCGAATGAATCTCGAGAATCCATTTCGTGATTATTTTGCTATGTGTGTTGCTGATATCTGATGTCTAGTGGGATTTCATCGCATTTGCGATGTTGTTCATCGCGATCGTAGAAGGTTGAAGTATTAGTCTCAATAATCACAGGGTCCTTATTGTGATCGCGATATGCTGCCATGTAGTCCTGCGTGATCGTGGTGCATAATAGCTGCGATCACGATGTATAAAAGATACTTGAACATATCTTTTCTAAAATGTTGGCTTCTGAACTTTTTCTCCATTTTTGAACTTTGGGATCTTGGGAGAGAGTAATTTCAAGTGGTTTTTATGGAAATTTCGTTGACTAAGTTATTATGATCTAAAATATTCACTACCCATGGATTATTTCTTGTTTTTAACATCAAATTGATAAATTTCAATTGAAAATTTTAAGGTTTTGTTCATGAATTCAAAGTTTTGCTAAAATGGTGATTATTAGTTGATTTTAACTCTGTGTTTGAAATGATTTTCACTAATGAATTTCTAATACTTCAAGGAACGTTTTCATGAAAAAAAATTCAGATTTCAACCCCAATTTCTGATATTAAATGTTAGTCGTTTTGCCCATTTTCTCAAATTTTATGATTTTGTCATAGTTGATTGTCATGGCCCAAGTCTATGGCCTAGACGTGACACGATGAATGGGAACCCAAAGGGATCCCAAACAAGCCTCTTAGCATATCATCCACACATCCTTGGTCGTGGAAACATAAGTAAACAACAACAAGAGATAATGAAAAGGGGAAAATTGGACTAATGGAAGTCTTTGATAGCATAAAAAACGTAGATGAGTCAAAACTCAAGACATAATTACATCATTAACTCCAACAACATCTCTAAATATAGATTTGAGCGGGTGCCAAGACACTTTTCGGACTCACTCTTATAGTGTCAAATGTTCAACATAAAAAGATAACAAAAGCAAGAGTAGCATAACTAATGTCCCCGAACTTGAGGACTCACCAAATCTATCTTCGAGATGCCAAACTAGCCACGAGGAGGATGATCGTGAGGTGCTCCGGTTCCTACATGGTAATATCATGTAGGCATAAAGTATGTGTTAGTACGTTTGAATATACTAAGTATGTAGAATGCAATGCAACAAGACATAGACAACATAGACAAGATGCATAATCATAAGCAAAGGATAATTATAGTATCAATATGGCATGCATGATCAATGCTTGAGGTGAAACATACTTGTAAATTATGACTTGCAAATATAGTTATATGTATAGGAAGAGACTATACCACATAGTCCAAGCATACCATTACTTGAACTCCAAGGCATACCATCCCCTTGGAAGGTGATTAAGGTGCATACCCCTCAATGTAGTAGTACGGGCAGGTCATTGAGACTTGGCACCCTCTCAACAAGGTGATTGAGGTCTGGCACTCCCTCAACAATGTGATCGAGGCATGATACCCCCTTGACAAGGCGATTGAGGCATGACACCCCCTCAACAAGATGATTGAGACATGGCACCCTCTCAACAAGGTGATTGAGGCATGACACCCCCTTAACAAAGTGAGACCAACTTGCAATACCATAGACACTTTTCATGAATTCAACACACATATATATATATATATATATATATATATATTCATTTCATTGTCGTAAAATCACTTGATTCATAAGCTATGTAATAGACCATCAATCGCTCAAGAATCTTTAACAAGACATTTTCCAAACACTTGGCGGGTGTATAATGCTAGTTTAAAGTCTTGCAATTCAAGAGTGAAAACATGTGAGAAAACTCAATGTAAAACAACTCACCAATACTTGGTAACACCCTTATGCAAGATACATCAAAATCCCTTATCAAATCACCCAATAGATTATAGTTTCATAGCTCAAAACATGCATAGTTAATCAATAATTCATAAAACCCCAACATTGTTTATACTCATAATCCATAATAAATATTACCCATAAGTAAATCAACTTAGAAGTATGCAATTTTCATAAAAGGAAGATTGGGCACCATAGATGAAAGAACCCAATGGTTGAAAACCACATACCTCAACTTTGGGGATTTCCTTGATGAAGATTTGAATGAGAACTTGAAGCTTGAATGAATTTCTTGAGATCCGGAGATGAGTTTAGGACACTTGAATTTGGATGAAATATTTGGCTAAGTGTCAGAGAGGGTTTTGGGAATGTCTTGAGTGATATAGAGTTGAAAAATGACTAAGTATAGGTGTTTTTATGCATAGGAGGGCTTAGGCCCAAGGCTCCAAAGCCTTAGGCCGAAATAAAAAAAATTGGGTTATACCCATTTTCTACTCTGTTTTTCGTAAATTTTGAAAAATAAAATTCCGCTACGGTTTCTCTAAAATCGGGGTTATACCTATTTCCCACTCAATTTTGCCCCCTGATCATGAATATGAAGTCGAATTTTTGATATCACGCATGGATTTTGAGATATATGAAAATTACGATTATGAGCATTTTCGAGGCACATTTTCGGGCGTTTTTAGGATCGTTTCATTAATCTTGTAATTTAATTATGAATTATTATTTGAATCGATTGTGGTGTCCCAAACACTGCTTGAAAGGAAAGGTTCGAGTGTTTGATTGATTTCTTGATTTTATCAAGGCAAATGAATTTTTAAACCTTGTTGAGTTTATTTGAACCTTGTATTTCTCTTTTTTGTGTGTTGGAAAGAAATGAGAGTAAAAAATTGGATGAATTATTCATGAAATGACTTGATGAAAGTGACAAGTGTAATAAAATGACTATGTGATAATTTTTTTCATTGTTTGGTATATGATCGATGATGTTGCTTTGAGTATTGAGATATGTTGGTTGATGACATTGATCTTATATTAAGATAATTGATTGATTATGTTATTTCTTATTGATAAGAATTTTGAATTGCTAATGTTGACTCAGGTGTTGAGTAATGATAAATGCTAAACAATTGAATAATTTTTTCGCATTATAAATGTGATGTTGATACTTGTAGTGTATAATCTTGATATTGTGATTAAATTGTTAATGAAAACTAGTGAAAATCTTGACTCTTTGATAGTTAGTCTTGAATGATGATGATAAAGTGATTGTTGAGAAATTAAAAAACGATGAGATACTACTATTGAATGGCTTACTTGATGATGATTCTATTATTGAAAAAATAATAAAATTAATTGGTTTGATCATTAAGTATATGGATTGTGTGGACTCTTTGTATACTTTCATGCCCATTTGGAATGTGATTGTTGTGCTGAATGTAAATATTGATTGAGGTTTACTATGGATGAAAAATCAAAGGAAAATGATTCCCGCAAGTGTGATAAAAATGATAGAATGTAAAAAATAATTATTTATTAATCTTCTAATAAGAAATAACTTAAAAATATAAAAATCTTCATATATTTTGATGAGAGAAAATCTTAGAACTCTTAACATATAATTTTCTATTATCATATATTTTAGAATTCCTTAATTTTTAATTATTTCCTATTACCATATATTTTAGGATTCTTTGATTATTAATTCTCCTAATACCTCTTACCATAAATAATTTTCTCTTATCATATATTTTACGACTCCTTAATTTTTAAAATATATTTTTTCTTGCTACATATTTTAGGATTCTTTAATTATTAATTCTCGTAATATCTTTTACCTTGTATTTTTCTCTCCTCATATATTTGAGACTTCTCAATTTTTAATAATATATTTTTCTTTTATCATATATTTTAGAACTCCTTAATTTTAAATACTTTAAATATAATAAAATAATAATATGAGGAAAATAGTAAATGATATTTTTTTTCATTACAAAGTCTTTTAATGAAGAGTAAAAAATTCAATCAATTTTTCTAAGGGCCTTCATATTTTTAAAGTAATATTAATTTAGTATATGTGTATTGCATCTGTATCATGTGCCTATTAATAAAAAAAAAATATACTACCTCTACTTCAATATTTTTCTCCCGCAAAAGGATAAATTATTAAAGACACTTTTGTCATTGATAAGACTCCAAAAGTTTAATCGTATAAAAATATTTTCCAGCCTTTTTTTTTTTGCTTTTGGCAAAAACTCCTGTGATAAAATTGACTTTAATTTTCGTGTAGCTAATTTTTTTTTTTAATTAATATGTGTTCTATATAACATAAAAATAATATAACTCTTTAGATGGCAATTTTTTATTGGCAAACATAACATAAATTTTTTATTGTGTTATTAATCCATAGTTTTTTTTAATATAGGCAAATTATAGACTATTTTAATATGTTCTTAGTATATTTCTATTCGAACAATACAAATTTGTAATGAACAGTGCAAAAACTAAAATATAAAATGACATAGTTAAATATATTTAAGTACTATTATTTTCAAAGTTCAATAGTAAGAATAAATTTTTTCAAAGAATTATCGAGTTCTATTAGTATGCTTGTCTTGCTAAAAATAGTAAATTGATATTGGATGTTGCTTACTCTCTCAAGCACGAGAGCTACTTCGAACGATTGTCTTCCCTTCTTTGTGTGATACTTTTTATGATAACATTTTTAAGGGTCTTCACATTTTTAATATAGTACATATTGATAATAAAAACTAAAAATAAAAAATTTCTGTGAATATCATGAAAATGCAT
>JAABOM020109645.1:0-24514 GCA_011800125.2 Solanum clarkiae | reverse complement strand
GCAGGTGTCCAGGTCAGATAAATGAGGAAATTCAGATTAGTATGTGTCTAGGTGCCCCTATCGGGCACTGGTCACGAGCCTAGGTTGGGATGTGACACTTCATCGTAGGAATAAGCCTAGATCCCATTCGAATATCTGCTCAAGAAAAACAAACCTATGTTATTTACTTCTCCAAACTCATATTTAGAAACAGAGCTAGAGAATATGATGAGAATTGAGACTAAGCAGTCAATGACGAGCAAATTTGCAACAAAGAATTGATAAATACTGACATGCAGGGCATTAAGGCAAGAGATGAAGTTTGCTCAAATTCTTCCTGGGAAAGATCATGGTTCAACTAAAAGGGATGGAGAAGATTAGTGGGAGAGGTTTGAGGGTCAAATGATAATTTTGGAAGAGCCTATGCCCTTAGAGATAGAAGAAGCTCTCTCTAAAAAAGAAATCGAAGATAAAGCCACATTATGGGTGCAATCTAATGTTCTTGAGTTTATAGGAGGTTTGGAGCAGCCTTCGAAGGATGTGATAAAATAGCCTTTGAATTACCTATGAAGATAGACCAAAAGAGGATCCATGTAGATCAAAAGAAGGAGTTGACCAAGAGGAACAACAACCAGCATAAGGAGATGAAAAAGTTGGAATTTCACATGAATTTTAAAGACAGTGACCTAGAGGCAAAGGGAGAATAACATCTCTTAGACTTAAACGAAGATCAATATTATTTCTTGGAATGTAAAGAGGATGAATGGGGGAGTAAAAGGAGTCATATTAGAAGTTTAACTAAACAATGGAGGGCTAACATCTATGTCTTTGTGGAGAAAAAGTTGAGGGGAACGGACAATGCTTTATTCAAAGAAGTGAGGTATAATAGGTGGATGGGCGAGTTCCACTTAGATGCAGTAGGTAGAAATGGAGAGTGTGACACTTGGAAAAATTATCAAAATACCCTTATAAAGATACCATGCGCATAACACGTCTTGTCATGCTCCATTCACAAATCTAAGATCGAATTTGCGATCAGCGCGAAAAATTGAGTGAAAAAATGGTAAAAACCTGATTCTAAAGCAACCGAGTTAGACATCTCCAATGTTGAGCTCTGCCAGGACATTAGGACTTTGGCATAGGTAGTCACTACTCAGGGAGGTCTCCATCAAAATGGTAGAAATGATTGATCGAATACCGCTAGGGTTCGTGAGTTTCTGAGGATGAACCCACCTGAATTCACGAGGTCTAATGTGAACGAAGATCCTGAAAACTTTATTGAGGAGCTCCATAAAGTGTTACAGGTCATGCACATATGTGATGCTGAGCGGGTTGAGTTGGTTGCCTACCAGCTCAAAGGAGTAGCTAGACTCTAGTTTAATCAGTGGAAAGTAGGCATGGCAGAAAGGGTGCTAGCTTTGAGTTAGGCGGTGTTTGAGGAGGCCTTTCTGGGACAGTACTTCCCTAGAGAGTTGAGGCAGGCTAAGGTGAGAGAATCTCTGAATCTGAAGAAAGAGCATATGAGTGTATGGGAGTACAGCCTCAAGTTTACTCAGCTGTCACATTATGCTCCAACTATGGTGGCAGACATGGGTACTAGGATGGACCTGTTTGTGTATGGACTCTCTCGGATGACTAAGAGAGAGGGCAGAATGCTATACTGATTGGGGATATGGACATAGCTCACTTAATGACTTATGTGCAGTAGGTAGAGGAGGAGAAAATGCAGGATAGGGAAGAGTTCAGGAGCAAGAGGGCCAAGACATCAGGCCAGGAGACAGGTAAGAGAGGGGCTGGAAGTGGTAACCACTCATCATTTCAACCTAAGATATCCGGACCAGCACCTTCATCTGCTAGTGCACCTCTACCGAGGGTCAGGAATGAGCAGGGATCGTAGAACCATAGATTCCCAGGCAGCCAGTCATAGGGTAGCATAGCTTAAGGATCAAACCGTCATCTTGTTTGCCGTAAGTGTGGTAGGTCTCATCTAGGAGAGTACCTTATGGGTACAAATGGTTGTTTCAGATGTGGTCAGGTGGGACTATTCTTAAAGTATTATCCTATGAGGAGACAGAGCATGAGAGATAATAGATTATAATTAGTTTCTTCAGCACCACAGGGTAAGCCAATTCAGAGGGGCACCACATCAGGAGCAAGCGGGGGCATAAACCGCTTATATGCCATGGCCACCAAACAGGAGCAGGAGAACTCACTAGATGTGGATACCAGTTTGTTCAAAATCTTTACTTATGATGTTGGATGAGTACTCTTGGAATAGTCGGTCTAGCTCTGAACCTACGTGCTTATGACTTCGTTTCTCAGGAAATTCGTGCAACGGAAGATCCTGAATTTTAGACTTTCTACACCAAAAATATTCTCTTAAACAAAGATATTCACACTTGGATGGCCACTCAAGATCAGCCTCATGAAAACCTTATATTCCTTGAGGAGGTTCTACCACATGGAAACGCTCTTTAATGGAACTTAAGCCTTAGCTGGTCGTGACCAAGAAACCATTGGTTTCGTTTGGTGGGCCGGGAATGCTCAACTTATCAATCTATTCAGTAAACTAGTAGGGGCTCATATAGCCCATGCTGGATATGTATTGTTAGACCCAAGTGTCACATTGTCATTTGTGACTCTTTATGTAGCTATGAAGTTTGGGGTCAGTCCAGAATGTCTTCTTGAGCCTTTTAGTATTTCCACTCCTACTGGAGAGTCGATCCTAGCCCAAAGAATATATAGGGGATTTCCAATCTCGGTTCATCATAACATTATCATTGCTAATTTGGTTGAGTTAGACATGGTAGATTTTGATATCATCCTAGGCATGGATTGGCTTCATGCTGGTCATGCCTCCACAGATTGTAGAACCAAGATAGTCAGATTTCAGTTTCCTAAGGACCTAGTCTTTTAGTGGAGGGGTAGTTCAATTTTTCCTAAGGGTCAGTTTGTCTCATATCTCAAATCTAGAAAGTTAATTTCTAAAAGGTGCATATACCACCTAGTCAGAGTTCAGGATTCTCGTGCGGAGGCACCATCTCTTTAGTCTGTCCTAGTTGTGACTGAGTTCCCAGAAGTCTAACCTGAGGATCTCCTCGAAGTCCCTCATGATAAGGAGATAGACTTTGGGATAGATACCCAAATACTCAGCCCATATCCATTCCTCCATACCATATGGATCCTTTGGAGCTAAAAAAGTTAAAGTTGTAGTTGAAAGATCTCCTAGACAAGAGTTTCATTAGACCAAGTGTATCACCTTGGGGTGCTCCAGTTCTCTTCATGCACAAAAAGGATGGTTCTCTTCAACTGTGCATAGATTACCATCAGTTGAATAAGGTCACTATCAAGAATAAGTATCCCTTTCCTAGAATTGATGACCTATTCGACCAACTTAAGGGTGCTGCTTGTTTCTCCAAGATAGACCTCAGGTCTAGTACCATCATCTTAAAGTTAGAGAAAGAGACATTCCTAAGACAGTTTTCAGAACCCTTTATGGTCATTATAAGTTCTTGGTCATGTATTTTGGACTGACAAATGCACCAGCAGCTTTATAGATCTTATGAGTAGGGTGTTGATGACGTACCTAGATATGTTCATTATTGTGTTCATAGATAACATCTTGATCTTTTCTCATAACAAGGAGGAGCATGCTGACTATCTTAGAATTATCCTTCAGACCCTTAAAGATAGCAGCTATATGCAAAATTTTCCAAATGTGAGTTCTAGTTAGCCCATATGGCGTTTTCGGGGCATATTATTCTGGTGAAGGTATTCAAGTTGATCCCCAAAAGATTGAGGTAGTAAAGAATTTGCCAAGGCCTACAATTCCAACAAAGGTAAGGAGTTTCTTAGTCTTGGCGGGTCACTTCAGATGGTTCATAGAGGGACTTTATTCTGTCTTAGCTCCGTTGACTAAGCTCACTCAGAAGAAGGTTAAGTTCGAATGGTAAGAAGCTTGTGAGAAGAGTTGCCAAGAGTTGAAAACTAGGCTGACCACTGCCCGATCTTATCCCTACCTGAGGGAGCTGATGGCTTTGTGGTATATTGCGACGCTTCCAGAGTTGGGTTGGGATGTGTATTGATGCAGAGAGCCAAGGTAATAGCATATGCCTCTAGATAGCTTAAGACTCATGAGAAGAATTACCTAACTCATGATCTTGAGCTTGTTGTTATAGTGTTTGCTCTAAAAATCTAGAGACACTATCTTTATGGTGTGCACGTGGATGTATTTACAAACCACAAAAGCTTACAGTATGTATTCAGCTAGAAGGAGCTGAATTTGAGGTAGAGGAGATGGTTGGAGCAGTTGAAACATTATCACATGAGCATCCTCTACTACCAAGGTAAAACTAACATAGTTGCTGATGCTCTTAGCAGGTTGACCATGGGGAGAACTACTCACATAGAAGACGAAAAGAAAGAATTAGCTAAAGAGGTGCAACGACTAGCCCATTTGGGGGTGCAGATTGAAGATTCCAACAAGGATGGTGCCATTATCATAAATGGGGTAGAGTCATCATTGGTGGTGGAGGTGAAAGAAAAGCAAGACAGGGATCCTATCCTCCTTCAGTTGAAAGAAGATGTTCGGAAATAGAAAGTGTTAGTGTTTGCAAAAGGCATGTTGTCTATGCCAAGTGTTGATGGCCTTAGAGATAGTATCCTAGCTAAGGCTCATAATGCTAGATACTCTATTCACCCAGGTGCAAAAATATATATATAGATTTAGGAGAAGTCTATTGGTGGGGTGGCATGAACAGGGACATTGCGGAGTTCGTGTCTAGATGCCCAAATTTCCAGCAAGTTAAGGTAGAGCACTAAAGCCCTTGTGGTGTGGCTTAGAATATTGAAATTCCAGAGTGGAAGTGGGAGATTATTAACATGGATTTCATAATAGGCTTGCCTCAATCTCGTAGACAACATGATTTCAATATGGGTTATAGTAGACAGAATGACCAAGTCAACTCACCTTTTACCTGTCAAGACAACAGACACAGCTGAGGACTATGTCAGACTTTATCTTAAAGAGACTATTAAGTTGTACGGGGTTCCCATATCCATCATTTCAAACAGAGAAGCTTAGTTTATAGCATAATTTTGGAAGTCCTTTCAGAAATGGCTTGGTACAAAGGTGAATCTTAGTACAGTCTTCCATCCACAAACAAACGGGCAAGCGGAGCGAACCATACAAACATTTGAGGATATGTTGAGGGCATGCATGATGGATTTTAAAGGTAACTGAGATGATCACTTACCCTTGATTGAGTTTTCCTATAACAACAGTTTCCAGGCTAGCATTCAGATGGCCCCGTATGAGGCCCTTTATGGGAGAAGGTATAGATCACCCATCGGGTGGTTTGAAGTTGGTAAGGCAGGTTGATAGGGCCTAATTTAATCTAGAAGGCTGTGAAAAAGGTGAAATTTATCCAAGAGAGGCTAATGAAAGCCCAGAGCCGACAAAAGTCTTACACTAATGTTAGAAGAAGAGATTTAGAATTAGGGGTAAGCAATTAGGTGTACCTGAAGATGTCTCGTATGAAGGGAGTTATGAGATTCGGGAAGAAGGGGGATCTCATTCCACGATATATTGGTCCTTACTAGATTCTGAGAAGGGTTGTTAATGTTGCTTACGAATTGGAGTTACCAGCAGAGTTGAGTGCTATACATCCGATATTTCATATTTCCATGCTTAAAGAAATTCTTGGGAGATCCCTCTCTAGTTGTCCCTATTGAAAGTGTTGGAATTAAAGATAATTTGTCCTATGAAGAAGTCCCAGTGCAAATACTAGACCGACAAGTTCGCAAATTGAGGACCAAGGAGATTACTTCGGTAAAGGTATTATGGAGAACCTAGTTTATTGAGGAAGACACATGGGAAGAGAATGAAGATATGAAGATCAAATATCTGCACTTGTTCGTTGGTTTAAATGAGGATCTTGAAGGTAAATTTTCATCATTGATTTCGAAGACTTACGCTCATTTAAGTTCAGTAATCTTGTTGTCTTGAGCCAATATTTTGCATATCGTTATCATTCAAGGACGAATAATCCAAGGGGAAGATATTGTGACACCCTATAAAATTATCAAAATACCCCTAAAAGGGAACTATGCGCATAATGCATCTTCCCATGCTCGGTTCATAAATCTGAGACTGAATTTACAATCAGCGCAAAAAATTGAGTGGCAAAATGGTAAAAACTCAACTTTAGAGCAACTAAGTCAAAATAAAATTTTTGCTAATTAATTTCGAACAGTGAGGATTCGTGCGAAGAGTGAGACGCACTTCATATGCGGAACCACACTTAAGTTTTTTTTTGAGTTTTTGATAGGAAGATGGAATTCACAAAAATTAGCAAAATACACATGTTTTTATTTTTGTTTTTATTTAACGAAGGGTAGTTCCAACTTTTTCCGCCCTTCTTAAACCTTAATTAGTCAGTTTCACCCGATTAATTCATGAAAACGTATTACTTTCCTCATTAATGTTAGAATAATTTCAAGAAAATCTAGAACGTATCAAGAACCCATCTAGGGCTTTCAAGAACCCTCTTCAATTCTCCCAAGAACTCATTCCTCGTGTATGTAAGGCTCTCAAAAAGTTATTCTATTACTATTTCAGAAACATAAATCATTAGTTTTCACCCATGATTCCAATTTCAAGTTGGGATGAAAGTTCCCTTTATTTCTTGCAAAGTTTATTGAAGTACTATTCATGCATAAATTCTTGATAAGTATCATGACTCTTGTTGAATTCACTATTGATTTAAGGTATTGACACAAAGATTTATAGTCATGGTTGAATTATGAGAACTCTTTATGCATTTCATGAAGAGTCATAAAGTTTACAGTTAAATTAAGTCTACAAAGTATTTTAAGACCTTATGTTTGTACTATAGCTGAGTAACCTAGTTATACTTTTGGGATATTTGTAATGTATCTTTTCAATCTAGAGTCAAGTTGAGAAAGGTTTAAGAAACGCTAAGTTGGCTAAGTCCCAAAAGATTAAGAATGCATTTTGAGAAGTCTTACTCTTTAAGTTCTGAGCATTATAAAAGTATTTTGGGAGTAGTATTGAGCATCGATATGAGTGAGAATAGAATTAATAACTTGAACTCATAAACTATATAGCCAGCGTAGGATATGATTGTACCAAGATATAACTCCTCACTTGCCACTGAGATGGTCTAGTTTTCGGATGGATCCACTCCCTTAGTTTTCATCCCCTGCCTGGCAAAGTACGGGACGGCTCTGGCAGCATGGGCAATTCATTGTATCACCACGAAGCTCACAGTGGTGGTTCTCGGTTAGAGAAACTCTCCAAGTTAAAGCAAGTTATGTTTACATACAGATTTTCATCATGTTTATTTTCAGTATACAGATATTTATTATTTATGTCATTTTATTTAGAGATGTGCTTTATTTTACTTTGACAAATATTGCATCACCCTGAGTTTCCATTTTAGCCATTTTACATACCATACATTCCACGTCCTGACGTTCTTAGGACCCCATCATTTTATAATGCAAACGTAGGTGACAGAGTCCCTCAGCAGCTGCTCCGTTGAGGATCAGACACCTATTCAGCTATTTGTAAGGCCTCTTCTTAGTTAGAGGCTTATAGTTTATTTATGTTTTTCCCTTTTAGCATTTTATTCAGTTATGGCTACTTTGGGGCCTATCCCTGTAGTCGTTCGGATCATTCTAGTTAGAGGTTCTATAGACTATGTTTCAAGTATTTCAGGTTGCTTTCATTTTAGTTGTTGAGGAGACATTCTTCATTTCATTTATTTATGATAGTTTAGTACTCTCAGCTGACTATATTGAAGCCTTTCCATTATTGAAATCTTCCGTTGAGTAGAATAGCCAATCCAAGTAGTTCGCTTGGGACCAGAAATGGTTCTGAGTACCGGCCACGCCTAGGGTGTGAACTCGGGGTGTGATAGAGGGATCATAGTGATATGGGACAAAAGTCATCAGAAGGGGATTTGATAGGGACTGCTGGACAAATGATTACATGTAAACTAGAAGGCATCGAACAGAATCTCACTTGGTTCAAAAATGCAGTTTATGCTAATTGCAATAGAATAAGAATAAGAGAATTGTGGGGGAGCTGGCATCAATTAGAAATTCCTTTAATGGACCATGGGTGGTGTGTGGTGACTTCAATGTCACAAGATATCCAAACGAGAGAACTGACAACCACTACCTATTTGGACAATGACAAAATTCGCTGACTGGATCAATGAGATGGAGTTATTTTATCCTCCTTTATTTGGACGATCTTATACTTGGATAAGGGGTGAAAACCATACAACAAATTCTAGAATCGACAGATTCCTCTACTTTAATAAATGGGAGGAATTATTCTCACAAATCAAACAAAGCATGCTCCCAAGGCTCTGATCATAATCCAATAAGTCTAAACTATGGAATGGTTTATTATAATTTTGAGCAATGGTGGATGAGAGTGTAAGGGTTCAGAGAAAAAGTTAAAGAATGGTGGGCATCCTTCATGGTTAATGGAATAACTTTTTATAGGTTTGCAACGAAACTAAAGTTGCTCAAAGGGAGATTAAAGGAATGGGAGCTAGAGAATAGATACAATTGGAAACATAGAAAGGAGGATTTGTTGAACCAAATTGCTAACCTTGAAACAATCTAGGAGAAAAGAAGACTTAATGAAGAGAAGAGGTTACAAAAAGCTCATTTATTCAATGAATTTGCAAAAATTTCCAAGAATGAGGAAATAGCTTGGAGACAAAGGTATAGGGTACAGCGGCTCAAGCAAGAGATTAAAATACTAAATATTTTCATAGAATGGCCACATCTCATAGAAGATTCAATATAGTCAAAAAGTTAGAAGTGGAAGGTGTGACTATTTCTGAACAAGAAGTGATCAAACATCAAATTTTAAGCTTTTTCAGAAACTTTACAAGGAAACAGAACAATGGAGGCCATTTTCTAATCTTCAAGGGAGTGAAAGCATCATTATGGAGGAAAAGGAGTGGGTACAAAGACAAGTTGAGAAAGATAAAGTCTTAGAGACACTCAAATTGTGTTCCAATGACAAGGTTCCAAGCCCTATGGTTTTCTAATGAGTTTTTATCAGAACTTTTAGGAAATGCTGAAGGGAGACATTTTGAGCACCTTGAGGTAGTTCCATGACCACCAAGTGTTTGAGAAGAGCTAGAATGCAACCTATGTGGCATTGATCTCGAAGATGGTGGGAGTCATGGAATCGAGAGAATTTAGACTTATAAGCTTGATAAATGGTATTTACAAGATTATTGCCAAGTTATTAGCAGAAAGGTTAAAAAAAGTGATCAATAAGATTATGAATAATCACCAAATGGACTTTACAAAAGGTAGGCAGATCATTGATACAACACTTATAGCAAGTGAGTGTGTAAACACTAGACTTAAAAGAGATGATCCAGGACTTGTGTGTAAGCTGGACATAGAGAAGGCTTATGATCATATTAATTGGGCTTTCCTAATGAGGATTCTGGAGCAGATATGTTTCAGGGAGAAATGGCTGAAATGGATAGAATTTTGTATAAAAACTGTTAGGTTCTCCATTTTAATGAATGGAGAACCAGTTGAGTTTTGCCATCAGAAAGGGGTCTAAGGCAAGGAGATCCACTTTCTCCTTTCCTATTCATCTTAACCATGGAGGGCTATAACAGTATGATGAGAGTAGCCATACAAAACAATTGGCTAAAAGGCTTTAAGGTCAGCAACTCTTCAGGAGGAGAAATATGACACAATTATTTTCTGTGAAGCCAATGCTGAACAGGTTGCTTTAATAAGACTGACTTTGGTGGATTGTGAAGGAGTCTCTGATTTATCAGTAAATTGGAGGAAAACAGTATCTTTCCAATAAAAAAAGTCCCTTAACTTCAAAGCCTGGCTAGGATATTAGGGTGTGGAATATAATAACATCCTACAACTTACTTGGGCTTTCCACTAGGTCACAAACATAAGGAAGTAGAAATTTGGGATGACATAATTGAAAAGGCAGAGAAAAAATTGGTCAATTGGAAAGATTAATATATCTCTCTAAGGGGAAAAGTTACTTTGATAAATTTAGTGTTGGACTCTCTTCCAACTTATGTTATGTCTTTATTCCCTATACCTACCAAAGGGGAAGAAAGACTTGACAAACTGAGAAGAGACTTCTTCTGGGTAGGGAATAAGGAAGGGAAGGACTTACATTTAGTCAAATGGCAAATTGCACAGTTACATAAACAATCTGGCAATTTTGGAATTAGAAACTTGGGCCTGCAGAATAGATGCCTTTTGCCAAAATGGTTGTGGAGATTCAGCACTAACGAACATTCCCTATGGAGGGAGGTGATAATCAACAAGTATGGGCTGAATGTAAATTAGGTATCCAACATAGTGAATAGCACTTATAGGGTGTTAGTTTGGAGAACAATAAGGAATGTGTAGGATGGTCTATGTTACTTAGTCTACAAGGTGGGAAATGGGACTAAGATCCTATTCTGGAGCGACAATTGGAATGGAAATGAGACAATGTTGTTCTTATTTCCAGACCTATTTTCTTTGTGCACCAATTTGGAAGAAACAGTGGCTGAGTTATGGTCTACTCATGGATGGAATATTTTTTTCAAAATGCATTTAAATTACTAAGAAATTGGGAGAGTGGCTGAACTACTACATATTCTGAATTACTTCAATGGGTTATTGGCAGAAAAAGATTCTATCAGATGGAAACACTCTAGAGATGGAAGCCTTTCTGTTAACAAGCTATATATTAAAGAGGTGAAGGAGTATCCAGGTCATAAGCTCAGCCCCTAAAAATAGATTTGGAGGAACAAGGTGCCAACCAAGATAAGGTGTTTCTCTTGGTTGGTTGCCAAAAGAGCATGCTCCACACATGATAAATTGAAAAGGAGAGGTTTCCATATCGCCTCTTGGTGCTCTCGCTGCAATAAAGTTGAGGAAACCAACAACCATTTATTCCTCCATTGTAGAGTGAAAACACAATTGTGGAACCTTTTTTTGGGACTAACTCATATAGAATGGATTATCTCTGAGCATACAGAGAACTGCTTAGTTGCTGGATTAATAGAAGGGGGAGAAAATGTAAGAAAATATGGTGGAGTATAATACCATCATGCATTTGGTGGTCTATATGGAAAGAAAGAAATAGTAGAGCTTTCGAAACAAAACTAATTCAATTGAGAAAGTCAAATGGAACTGGTTGACTACTTTTTATTTTTGCTGTAAAGAATAAAGGATAGAACAAGCAGCACAAATTTTAGATTTTATAGGCTCTATGTAATCTATTAGCTTCTTTTTTTTCTCTTGTTGAAACCATTTTTTGGAGGTCTCCAACATACCCTTAATGCTGAGGAATACAACATTACCTTTCTCAAAAAAAAAATAATTAGGATACATATTTTTAAAAATTTATTTTCATCTCATACAAGATTTTCATCAATTGGATGAAAAATTAAAAGTTTATGTCAATAATAAATATAAATAACTAGTTTGTCTAATTAAAAATTATACTAATTACTTGATAATGCATAATTTAGTAAATTCAATTATGCATGGATTTCAAATTTACAATTGATTTTTATCTATATATAATCGACAAATAATATTATATGCAGTTCCACAATGATTATTATTTCAATATGTGTGTTTTTTAAAAGAAAAAAAATAATTTTGAGAATCATATATTTAAATAAGAAAAAAATCATTAGAAGACATTTATAGTGTTGACATCCCGAAGGTGCAATGTCGTGGCAAATCAATAAAAATAATAAAATAAAAGAATTTAAAGAAAAAATAATTTAATTTAGGAGTCGCCACCTAATTTTAAGGATAATTAGGAGACCAATTAACTATTTACAAAATAGTCTACGAACAAAAAAATTTCAGGTAAGGTGTCATGCCCCGGGAGGGGACCTAAGACGTGGCCGGCACCCAGAGACTATCGCTAGTCCTCAAGAGAACCACTTGGCCTCACCATGTTCATTCACTCAATATTACAAATCAGTGGAAGATAAATGAGAATAAATGGGTGCATCACAGTCTTAACAGTAATAATAAATAAAGGCTAGTGGAAAGAAACTAGCTTGCAAGTTCCAACATCAACGTCTGACTCAAGGCTATGAAGCCTCTACCACTATTATGTGGTGCCAATGACAGGTCCATGTCTATCTCAATCCAACATAAAAAAATAAGCAATTCTAAACTCTAAAGCAAGATGAAAATTAATGCAATGAACCCTCCGAAGTAAGAGAGGCTCACCAATCTGCTGAACACTTGAAGGTCCTCAATAGTTCACCTACGGATGACCTCTATCCTGCATATCTACATCCTAATATGATGCAGTCCAAAAGGGGACGTCAATACTTGGAATGTACTGGTATGTGAAACAGTTGAGTGAAACCGAAACAGGTAGAATAATAGCAAAAGCAATAAACAACTCAATATAGAAATTAATCAACATGTCATATGTCTATCTAAAGCAAGAATAAAGAGTAGACAGATGACTTACCGACCCATCAACCAAATCATACTCATCTTAGAAGGACTCATCTCAGCTCATCTCATCACATCAAGTCTCATCTCATCATATCACATCTCATCTCATCACTTTTCGACTAAGAGTACTCAAGGTAGGAAATTTCTAGGAGTTTCTCTTATCAGACAATAATCACATATGAGCCAGTGATCATACAACAATCACGTTGATGTTGCCACAGCCGTCCCATACTTTCCAGGTAGGGGACGAATCAAATCCACTAGGGACCCCAATAATCCGTTAAGTCCTCTATTATTTCAGGGACTCTATATAAAGGGAACCACAATGAGATGTAATTGTTCTAATCTTCACCTACGTTTGGCTACGTTGTTTGACAAGTGCGAGTTGGATGAACTCTTACTCTTTGGTGCTCGATACTCCTCCCATGACTCAATGCTCATAAAACAATCCACCGAGTCAATACATATCAATTGACTCATCTCAAATCTGCCTTATAAAGGCTCTCATCATTCAATCAAACCAATCAAACCATCTCAATCAACATCATGGAGGCTAATCTTTCAATCAGTATCGTAAAGACTTTGATCATCTCATCAATCAACAGCTTAAGGATTTGAACAATCATTAGGGGATAAATGAATAGACAAATCGTTAGAGTTCATTTGTGGAGACTCAAAGGCTATCAAGTCCAATCAACTCATCATCATTCTCACATCTCACTCTCAATCACAATCCCAAATTACATTCCTAATTAAGGCTCTAGACTCAATCCTACCTTCTTTCATGCAATCTTCGTGAAATCGTAAATAGGGTTATGTAATACTTCAAGTAAAACATTCAATTCAAGTAAACTAGTTTATGATGATCATAAACATATGAAAATACATGTAAATAATCTAGTTTCAAGAAAATATTCAAGAAACCATGCATATTGACCCAAGAACCTTCAATCAACCATCTAAGACCACCTATGGGGCACATGAGAGGATAATCTCATGTTTTCGTTTAGCCTTACATACCTGGGATCAAAGATTTTCAATTCAACCGTCAAGAATTCCCTGATCTTATGTTCTTCTTTCTTCCCTCTCAAGCCCTATCTTTCAAGTATAATGAAGAAGCACTTAGAATGGGGTTTTTGACCCTATTTGATCATCAAAACGACCTAGATGGGTCGTGGTTCATGTTTAAAAGAGATGGGTAAAAGTCCAGAATGCCCCTCCAAAGAATACAATTTTAAAACTTGATGGAGCAAGTCGGTATGACAGGTCCGCAACGCGAACCTGTCGCGCACCTGTGATTTTTGGATATTTATCCCATCAAAATTTTGAGAAAAAGTATAAGTGTGGGTGCGTGTTGGGTTCCGTTTTGCGGAGCCGTCGTGTACCCTTACTGTTTTGGGTCTACGATAGGTCCTCGTCGCGGGCCTGTCATGTACCCTCACTGTTTTCGTCAATTTTTATGAAAATAAATATTTGACTCGGTAGCTCTTAAATCAGGTCGAGATTTTTTGGACTCAATTTTTTGCGCTTATTGCAAATCCGGTCTCGGATTTCTCATCCGAGCTTGGGAAAAATGCGTTATACGCATGTCTCCATTCTAGGGGTATTTTGGTGATTTCACTGGGCACTACATCATCTCTCCCTTGGGATCATTAGTCCTCGAATGAGGAGTAAGGGTGGATACCAAGACACAAATAGACTGGAAACGCTCCTCAACATTCAATCTATCAATCTATCTTTCAACTCCTCATTTCTATCAACAATCTCTATCTGAACTCATGAATAGACAATCAACATGAAAAGACAATCAATTTGGTCAAGGTAAGGAATTTACCTTCAACATTTTCGTTCATTGGCTCAAATAGATATGGATATTTCGCTTTCATCTCTTCCTGAGCTTCCCATATGGCCTTCTCAATGAATTGATTCCTCCACAGGACTTTGACTGAGGCTGGTTCCGAATCTACGAATCCGATGATCAAGGATTTGTACTTCTTTGTAGTCAAACTATCCTTTACTCCTATGCTCTCCACAGGGATTACCAAGTTAGGATCTCCCAAGAATTTCTTCAACATTGACACATGAAACACCGGATGAATACTATCTAACTCGGAAGACAACTCTAATTCGTAGGCAACCTTCCTAATCCTCTTTACAATCGGATAGGGTCCAATATTATGTGGACTCAATTTACCATTCTTCCCAAATCTCATGACACCTTTCATCAGTGACACTTTCAAATATATACAATCATCCACTTCGAACTCCAAATCTCTCTTCTTCAGATCAGTGTAGGATTTTTGGCGACTTTGCACAGTCTTCAATCACTCTCTAATGATCTTAACGTTCTCCATTGCTTGATGGACAAGATCAGGGACAATCAACTTCACTTCTCCAACCTCGAACCATCCAATTGGTGATCTACATCTCCTCCCATATAAAGCTTCATAAGGAGTCATCTGAATACTTGCATGATAACTATTGTTATATGCAAACTCAATCAACGGCAGGTGCTCATCCCAATTTCCCTTGAGATCAAGGACGCAGACTCTCAACATATCTTCTAACGTCTGAATTGTACGCTCTGCTTGACTATCGGTCTGTGGATGGAAATTTGTACTCAGATTCACCTTTGTACCCAATCCTTTCTGAACTAATCTCCAAAAATTGGAAGGTGAATTGGGCTCCTCTGTCCGAGATAATGGACAAGGAGACCCCATGCAACCTCACAATCTCTTGGATGTACATCTTGGCGTACTCCTCAGCAGTGTTGGTTGTCTTAACTTCTAAGAAGTAAGCCGATTTAGCATCCTATTCACAATCACCCATATCAAATCATGCTGCTTCCGAGATATCGATAGACCGGTAATGAAGTCTATATTGATCATGTCCCACTTCCATTCCAGAATCTCAAAGTTTTGGACTAATTCACAGGGCCTTTGGTGCTCAACCTTCACTTGGTGATAGTTCAAGCACTTAGAAACAAATTCAATAGTATCCCGCTTCATTCCACTCCATCAATAGGCTTCTCTCAATTCGTTGTACATTTTGGTAGAGCCAGGATGAATGGAATACCTAGTGTTATGAGCTTTACCCATGATTCCATCTCGCATACCATCAACATCTGGAACACACAATCCACTTTGGTACCTCAACACCCCATCTCCCCCTTTGGAGAAGACTATCACTTTCTATTTGTGGACGGACTCCTTCAATTGGAGTAGGACAAGATCTCGATCTTGCTTCTCCTTCACCTCTGTCACCAAAGATAAAGTAGACCCATTGGATATTAACTCCTCCCTCATCATTCTCCTCAAGTTGGACTCCCAATCGAGCTAACCGATGTACTTCTTTAGCTAGCTCCTTCTTCCCCTCCTCAATATGGGTCATGCTACCTATTTACAACCTGTTAAGGGCATCAGCAACAATGTTAGATTTACCTACATGATAGAGAATGCTTATGTCATAATCCTTGAGAAACTCTAACCATCTTCTCTGTCACAGGTTGAGCTTTTTTTGACTGAAGACCTACTGCAAGCTCTTGTGGTCAGTGAACACATCCACATGCACTACATACCATTAGTGACGCCAGATTTTTAGTGCGAACACCACTGCGGCCAACTCAAGATCATGGGTTGGATAAATCCTCTCATGAATCTTAAGTTGTCTGGAAGCATAGGCTATCACCTTCCTTCTCTACATCAACACACATCCCAATCCAACTCTTGAAGCATCGCAATAAATCACAAAATCTTTTGTTCCATCGGGTAAGGTTAGGACTGGTGTAGTAGTCAGTCTAATCTTCACCTCTTGAAATATTTTCTCACACTTATCGGACCACTGAAACTTGACCTTTTTCTAAGTCAACTTTGTCAATGGTGCGGATAGAGAAGAAAATCCCTCAACAAATCGGAGGTAGTAGCCTGCCAACCCTTAGAAACTCCTTGTGCTAGTTGGAGAGGTTGGTCTTAGCCAGTTCTTAATCTCTTCAATCTTTTGAACATCCACTTGATTGCCATCACCAATGATAATATGGCCTAGGAAAGATTTAAGCCAGAATTCACATTTTGAAAACTTTGCATATAGCTCATGGTCCTTAAGAGTTTGAAGGACGATTCTGAGGTGATTTTCATGCTCCTCTTCATCCCTTGAATGCACCAAAATATTGTTAATGAACACAACACAAACACATCCAGATACTGTCGAAACACCCTATTCATCAAATCATGAAGGCTGCAGGTGCATTCGTCAATCCAAAAGACACGGCCAAGAACTCATAATGGTCTTATCTAGTCCTAAAGGCTCTCTTTGGATTATCACAATCCCTCACTTTCAACTGATGGTAACCACATCGGAGGTCTATCTTTCAGAAACAAGAGGCACCCTGAAGTTGGTCAAACAAGTCATCTATCCTTGGGAAACGATACTTGTTCTTTACGGTGACCTTGTTCAGTTGCCTATAGTCAATACACATTTTGAGAGATCCATCTTTCTTTTGCATGAATAGAACAGGTGCACCCCACGGAGAAACACTCGGCCTTATAAAGCCCTTCTCTAACAAGTCTTTCAACTGTTCCTTCAATTCTTTCTGTTTTGCAGGGGCCATCCTATATGGTGGAATTTAGATAGGTTGGGTATCAGGAAGAACATCAATCTCGAAATCAATCTCCCTGTCAGGAAAGACTCCGGGCAGTTCCTCAAAAAACACTTCTAGAAACTCATTCACGATCGGAAATGACTCAAGAGTTGAAGACTCTACATCATCAGATTTAACTCTCACGAGGTGGTAAATACACCCTTTAGCAATTATATTTTTGGCCCTAAGGTTTGAGATTAACCTTGCTTTAGGTGCTACAGAATCACCCTGCCACTCTAGGACCGATTCATTTGGAAATTGGAACCTAATGGTTCGAGCTCTACAATCAACGGAGGCATAAAAGGAGTAGATCCAAACAATGCCAAGGATCAAATCAAAATTGATCATATCTGACTCAATCAGATCAATGATAGTATCCCTATGATGGATGGACACTACGCAAGCTCTGTAGACTCTCTCAGCTCGAATAGACTCACCCACGGGAGTAGAAACATCAAATGGTTCAAGAAGACTCTCAGGGGTTCTATCAAATCTACTAGCCACATAAGAAGTTACAAAAGACAATGTGGCACCAGGATCTATCAACACATAAAAATCAACAGAAAAGACTCGAATCATACCCGTCAACAATATCAGGGGAGTTCTCCTTATCATGTTGACTGCCCATGGCATACAAATGGTTTGTAGCTCCACTTATGCCTGTCGTAGTAGCTCTCTGATTGCCCTTGGCTGGCGGGGCTGGTGGAGAAGATTTAGCCCGGTCGACCCACTTTGGAGAATCTCTCTGGTAGTGACCCGCTTGGTCGCACTTGAAGCATACATCACTCCCCTCAAGGCATCTCCCAAAGTGCAGCTTACTACATATACCAATTACTGGTTTACCTAGTGAACCTTGAGGCACACTATCTTGTGAATGGGACCACGGGCTCCAACATGCTAAGACTTCTAATCATTTCGACCTCAAGGTGCAGGTGCACTAGCAGATGATGGTGCTAGAAATCGATTTCCATTGCCTTTCCTCCCAACCCCACGGCTGGATGTCTTAGCTTTCTTACTTCTGAGCTATTGCCTATCATGTTGCCTCTCCTCATCAGCTTGTTGCACGAAAGTCATCAATTTCCCAATATCCATATCACTCACAAGCGTAGCTCCCCTCCCATCTCTTTTCGTCCCTTTATTCAACCCATCAACATATATACCCATCCTTCCCCTCTTGTCAGCAGCCATATCTGAAGCATATCAGGATAATTGTGTGAACTTTAGCCCATACTCTTGTACATTCATAGAGCCCTATTTCAAGTTCATGAACTCCCTAACCTTCGCTTCTCTCTTCTCCCTTGGAAAAAAATTCCCCAAGAAAGCTTCCTCGAACAAAGCCCAAGTCATCACGGGGGCATTCTCCCCTCTACCCTTCTTCCACTGGTCATACCACTGTCTAACCACCCCCTTCAGTTGATAAGCAGCACACTCCACTCTCTCAGCATCAGCCATATGCATTACTTAGAACACTTTATGAAGCTCCTCCACGTAGTTCCCAAGATCCTCAGTTAAGCGGACCCTGTGACTTTAGGCGGATTCATCCTCAAGAGTTCCCGGACTCTAGAAGTGTCTTGGGCATCCTGTCGGGCTGCTCCTATTCTTGTAGCAGGTGCTATGACTGCCTAAGCTAGAGTTAGGGTAGCCTAGCAGAGCTCAGCATTGGAGACCTCATCTTGCGGGGGCTGCGCAATAGGGATAGCTTGTTCCACGGGAACCTCATGTCCTTGAGGCCCAGGTGGATTGACATTCTGTTGGGCAGGACGTCCTCTACCTCTAACCACTCTTCTAGGAGGCATGATCACAATTCTGCAACGCGTAAAGCACGAATTAGAATAGAACTTCGACAGAGTACAACTCTATAGCACGATTTAGAACATGAATAAGGGGGAACAATTCCTAATGTCCTATACCCTCCAGTTTATAGGGTGTGGTTGACAAAACACCTATAAAAAGACTCAACTAGACACGACTTCATAGATTCCCTAGGACACTTGTACTTGTGCTATGATACCAAGTTTGTCACGCCCCGAGAGGGGACCCAAGATGTGTCCGGCAACCAGAGACTATCGCTAGTCCCCAAGCAAACCACTTGGCCTCATCGCATTCATCCAACCAACAATATTACAAATCAGTGGAAGATAAATGAGAATAAATAGGCACATCATAGTCTTAACAGTAATAATAAATAAAGGCTAGTGGAAAGAAACTAGCTTGCAAGTTCCAATATCAACATCTTACTCTAGTCTATGAAGCCTCTGTCACTATTACGTGGTGCCAATGACAGGTCCATGGCTACCTCAATCCAACATAAAAAAAGCAATTCTAAACTCTAAAGCATGATGAAAAATAATGCAATGATCCCTCCGAAGTAAGGGAGGCTCACCAATCTGCTAAACACTCGAAGGTCCTCAACTGTTCACCTACGGATGACCTCTATCCTGCGTATCTACATCATAATACAATGCATTCCAAAGGGGGAAGTTAGTACTTGGAATGTACTAGTATGTAAAAACAGCTGAGTGAAATCGAAACAGGTTGAATAATAGTAAAAGCAATAACAACTCAATATAGAAATCAACCAATATGTCATATATCTATCTAAAGCAAGAATAAAGAGTAGACAGATGACCCATCAACCCATCAATCAAATCAGACTCTTCTCAGAAGGACTCATCTCAGCTCATCTTATCACATCCGTCTCATCTCTTCATATCACATCTCATCTCATCACATCATATCTCATCTCATCACTTTTCGACTCAGAATGCTTAAGATAGGAACTTTTTGGTAGTTTCTCTTATTCGATAATAATTACTTATGATCCAATGATCGTATAACAATCACATTGATGTTACCACAGCTGTCCCATACTTGCCAAGTAGGGGACGAATAAAATCCACCAGGGACCCCAAAAATCGGTTAAGTCCTCTATTGTTTCAGGGACTCTATCTAGAGGGAACCACAATGAGATGTAATGGTTCTAATCCTTACCTACGTCTGGCTATATAGTTTGACGAGTGAGAGTTGGACTAACTCTTACTCTTTTAATGCTTGATACTCCTCCCATGACTCAATTCCCATAAAACAATCCATCCAATCAATACATCTCGATTGGCTCATCTCAACTCAGCCTTATAAAGGCTGTCATCATTCAATCAAACCAATCAACCCATCTCAATCAAACTCATGGAGGCTAATCTTTCAGTCAGTCTCGTAGAGATTCTAATCATCTCATCAATCAATGTCTCAATCAACAACTCAAGGATTTGAACAATTATTAGGGAACAATCGAATAGACAAATCGTTAGAGTTCATTTATGGAGACTCAAGGACTATCAAGTTGTATCAACTCACCATAATTCTCACATCTCACTCTCAATCGCAATCACAAATCACATTCCCAATCAAGGCTCTAGATTAATTCCACCTTCTTTTATCAAATCTTCGAGAAATCACAAATAGGGTTATGCAATAGTTCAAGTAAAACATTCAATTCAAGTAAATCAGTTTATGATGATCATCAACATAAGAACATGTAAATAATCTATTTTTTTCAAGAAAATATTCAAGAAATCATGCATATTGACTTAAGAACCTTTAATCAACCATCTAAGACCACCTATGGGGCACATGAGAGGACTATCTCATGTTTTTGTTTAGCGTTACATACCTGGGATCAATGCTCTCCAATTCAACCATCAAGGATTTCCCAATCTTGTGTTCTCTTTCTTCTCTCTCAATCCCTATCTTTCAAGTATAATGAAGGACTTAAAATGGGGCTTCTGACCCTATTTAATCATAAAAACGACCTAGATGGTTCGTGGTTCATGTTTAAAAGAGGTGGGGAAAAGTCCAGAATGCCCCTCGAAAGAATAAAATTTTAAAACTTGATGGAGCAAGTCGGTATGACAGGTCCAAGACATGGACCTATCACGCACCTGTGATTTTTGAAAATTAATTCCATCAAAATTTTGAGAAAAAGTATAAGTGTGGGTGCGTTGGGTCCGCATCGTGGAGCCATCGCGTACCCTCACTATTTTGGGTCTGTGATTGGTCCACGTCGCGGGCCTATGGCGTACCCTTAATGTTTTTGCTAAATTTTTGTGAAAACAAATTTTTGACTCGGTTCCTCTAAAATCGGGTCAAGCCCATTTTCTGACTCGATTTTTCGCTCTGATCGCAAATCTGGTCTCAGATTTCCCATCCGAGCTTGGGAAGATGTGTTATGCACACATCTCCATTCTAGGAGTATTTTGATAATTTTATCGGGCGTTACATAAGAGTTTAAGTTATTCCAAAGGGAAGGTATTAGCACCCTTCAGAATCCACAACTGTGGGTCCCGACTGAACTCGTTTTTTTTAAATTGAGGAGATATATAATATAACATAAGAATAATAATTACAAAATATACATAAACAATGAAATAATAATGATATGAAAAATATCCTAGTATTTGCTCAACGTCAAGAATATACAAAATAATGAACTAAAATTGTTTCATCTTTTTTAATGGGGAGGCCTCGAAAACTGACGGAGAAGTTTCGTCATTGGTCAAGTTTAACAAACAATATACGTGAATTTAAACCAAAACTCTCAAATTTTAAAATATATTAAATATCAATCTAAACTAATATTTTTCATCTTTTTTTTAATGGGAAGGCCTTGAAATCTGACGGATAGATTTTTCATCGGCCAAATTTAACAAAAACAATGTATACGTAACTTGAACTAAAATTTTTGAATTTTAAAATATAACAAATATCAATCTAAACTAAGTTTTTTTCGTCTTTTCTAAATGGAGAGGCCTCAAAATCTAACGGATAGATCTTTCATCTGCCAGATTTAACAAACAACATATTATTCATTATCGATTAAAGACACCAACAAAGAGTAAACATCGCAAAATTACTTAAAATTAATTCTAAAGAGACAAGAAACATCATATTACTTTAAATTTCAACATCCAACTGTGACAAAAATAAATAAAAGACATACAAAGTAATGAACAATACATAATAAAATATTATATACTATTGGTAATCAAAACATCACTAAAATCATTTTAAAATGTAAAATGTAAACTAACAAAAATAACAAAGCAATAATCATTTTAACTAATAACCATACAAAAATATATACAAGAGGCATCATAAAAATAATAGCACATGACTAAAGAAAACAAAACAAATAAGCAAGCATATAATTTTGAGAAAAAAAAAACAAAGCAAGAAAAGAGGTTTAGGGTGATCTACATTACCCAATATAAGAAAAGGAACAGTGTCCAAGAACTCATCAGAGAGGATATCATCCAGCTCCTTCTTAGACTCAGCGATCCTTTCTTTGTCATAGGAATCCACTAAGTAAAGAATAGCATCCACCTTAGCGTAATAATCTTTCAAAACATGGTGAACAATCTGATGACCACCTAAATCAAATGCTTTGAACTTGATCTTTCCAATACTAAGCTCCTCTGACGTTGCGTATCGTGTTGTTGTTTGAAAGGTGGCTTTGGTGATATTTGGGACTAATTTTGGGGGAGGAAGGTGGCTGATTTTATGGGGTCTTTTGACTTGTTTTTAGGAGCTGATTTGGAGCCGAAGGTGGCTGATTTTATGGGGTTTTTCGACTGATTTTCGAGAGCTGATTTTGGGTCAAAAATGGTATGGTTTTGGGTGTCATTTTGGTGATTTTCTAGGTTGTTTCATAGTGGTAAAGGGATGGGGTTTTAAGCTGCGTTCTGTGGGGGGTTTTGGTGGCGAAATGGGGTTGTTTGGTGGGCGTTTGAAATGGGATTTTGGAGCTGCACTTTTGGGGTGTGATTGGTGGCGAAATGGGGCTGAAATGGGGTTTTGGGGGCTATGTTTTGGTGGAGTTTTGTGGGGTTTTGGGGGTTGTTTTGTTGCTGTTTGTTGGGTCTGAAATGGGTGTTTTGGGTTGGGATTTTTCGGCGTCTTCATGGTGTAGTTATGGGTGGACTGTTGGGGTGTGGTTTACCGGCGAAAAGGGGTTGAAATGGGGTCACTTTTGGTGGTTGTTCAGCTGGTGGTTTTGGGTGTTAATCTCGTCGAGAAACAGAGGAAAATGGGGTTGTAGAAGAAGAAGAATGTGTTGACTGGAAATGGTGGTCTCGGTGGATTTTTCGGCAAGGGTGGGTGTGGTTGTTTTAAGAAAAGGATATATATATATATATATATATGAAGAGGAATGTGTTGACTAGAAATGGTGGTCATCGGTGGATTTTCCGGCAAGGGTGGGTGCGGTTGTTTTAAGAAAAAGATATATATATATATATATATATATACACACACACACACACACATTTCATCTCAAAACCTAATGGGCTGGAGAAATATGGCCTAAATTGTGGGTCAACTCAACACGCGTATAATTATATTTGAACAAGAAAAAATGATTTAATACATTGTGTTTAAAATGTTAAAATGAATAAAACAAATATAATCAACGATAAATAAATAAATAAAATAACACAAACTTGTAATTTAACACAAAAAATATATATATATTTAACAAGAACTAACTATAATAAGATAAAAGTATGAACTTTTTTACAAAATTAGGTGAAAATTGGGTGTCAATAATTATCCCTTTCTTTTGGTATGATCGATGAAAGAGATCGTGGACAAAGAAAGTTGACGAACCCAATTTGACCAAACACTTAACCTTCAAATAAGAGTGCATTGATTATGGTGGAAGCTGCAGAATTTTGAGGTCTTCCTCAAAAATTCTGTCTCAGTTACAGGCATAATCTTCAATCTGGACTTGATGCGTCCTTTCTAACATAGTACACATTCTGTACTATAACATCTGAGAAAACTTGTTAGTAGCAAATGGAAACATATATACAAACATAATTCGTGCAAACCTAGTTTAACATGTCATACCAAGGAGATGACGGTCCATTTTCAAGTCTACTGCTCATGAAGGAAAGGATGATCAAAAGTAGCACGTCAATTACATTGAAGGAGGTGATGTTCCAATTTAACATGTCACATTGAAGGAAGTGATGCTCCAATAATGATGTAAATGTCACATTGAAGAAAGTGATGCTCCAATAATGATTTTAACGTGTCACGTTAAAGGAAGTGACTCTCCAAAAATGATGTAACATGTCACAATGAAAGGAGTGATGCTCCGATTGAACATGTCACATTGAAGGAAGTGACGCACCTGTCACGACCCCTCCCAGGGACCGCGACTGGTGCCGATAGGGCACCCGGACGATATCAAACCCGGTTTCCAAATTTTATCTGTTACGGATTTTGTCAAAATTTAGGCAGAGTTTCCTCTGTTTTACTGACTAACCTCACCTGCAAGTAAAAAAAACAACAGCGGCCCAGATAACAACACGAGCGTAC
>JAABOM020109624.1:0-24517 GCA_011800125.2 Solanum clarkiae | reverse complement strand
GTTCTGGGCTCGACCTTCCACACACTTAGACTCAATGAGTATGTTCAACGACATGGTTTGCTTGGTAGTACCTGTTATAATAAATTTATGTTGAATGTATGATGAACTTCTAATACAAGTGTAGATTTATCATAGTATTATCATATATTATTATAAATAATAATAAATAAAAAATATCACTAAAATCAGTAATTATTTATTAAAATAAATCTACCTTAAGTATTTTTTTTTTTTTTTTATCTTCTAGGAAAGTTCTACTTTGAGAAAATGTTCGACAGAAGATTCTTTATGTTTTAGCCTAATTATTATTAACTTTTAATTTATTTTTACTAGTCTACTATTAGAAAATATATTTTAAATTTTAATGAATTACAAGAAATACATATTTATTCTCTGTATTAGTTACTTGTCTAAGATCACAAGCAAGATCCAAAATTAAATATTTATATCAATTATTAATTTTTTTAAAAAAACATATAAAGTCCAAATTGAACGAAGAAAATACTAATTCCCTTTATTTAAATTTTTGTAATTTAATTTAGTATAAGGGTGATCTACTTAATATTCAATATGAAATAAAATTAACATATTTAGAAATTACATAAATATTAATTAATAACTTAAATTATTTTTTAAAAATCATTAAAATAATATATTTTTAACTATTCATATAACTACTAAAACACATAATACTAGTATTTAACTATTTATGATCTCTTTTAGTTATATCTTAAGTTGTTTTCATTTTCTTGTCTATTCCTTGAAAATAAAGAAATCTCCTTGACAAGTGACGATTGTTCTTGAAAAAAAGATTTTCTCACCTCGTAATTTAAAGTTCATATTGGAGTTTCGATTAAATTTAAATTGATCATTGTAGAATAAATATTTTGAAGTGACACTCCTAATAAAATTTTCTTTCATATCTAGGACTCAAACCCGATTAGCTAAAGGTGAAGCATTTTCATCATTGCACCAATATCCATATTGGTGATAGTTCTTAAAAGATATATGATTTTATCTTTCCTTAAATGCCTCATTTTAATTTATTAAATCTGAAAGAAGAATTTTTGTTTTTCTGATATATAAATATAATTTATCAAAAGGATAATATGTTGTGATTAGAGGTGTTCGCGGGTCAATTTGGATCGATTATTGGTCAAAATCAATATCAAAATCAAATGAACTTAATTTGGTTTTTAAATTCTCAAAATCAAATCAAACCAATTATAATATACATTTATTAATTTGGCTGTTATCAGTTTTGGTTTCGTTTGGTTTGATTATTCAGTTATTAACCATAGACAAAAATGAAGCAATAAAACGTTCAAATGAAGAAAAAGTGACAACAATAAGTTCAAACCGAAAATAGTTAGAACGATTAATATTATAGAACTTTCCATCACTAGATTTATTGTGAAAATTTTTTTAAAACTTATCATTTTGGCCTAGAAGAAGGAAGATATAGCTATATTTCTAGTCCCACCAAGAATTTTCATTGACATTCATATATATGAAATCAATAAGATAAATGTTCTCGTCTTGAGCATTTTTGCTTTCCTAAGTAGATTGAAAAATAAAATTTGATGAAAACGTATATAAGATCTTTAAAATTATTTTTATAAATAATGTATTATGTATGTACAATTATAAAATATATGAATGTAATTTGTCAGTTCGATTTGGTTATTTCTTCAGTTTTTTTTAATCAATCCAAACTCAAACCAAGCACTATTGGTTTTTAAAAAACAAAAACCAAACCAAACTCAAATAAAATTGATTCATTACTCGATTTGGTTTGATTTTTTAGTTTGGGTCGATTTTTATCCAAACCATGAATACCCCTGGTTATGATTATAAAACAATAATAACATTAATTTAGAGATCATTTGACCATGAGACATATTATTAGTGCTAGTTTAGTTTATGTGTTTTGCATATATGTGTTGCTTCAATCTAAAAATTATAAATAAATAGTAATGGTACAATGAAGCGATGTCATTGCAGCATCTGTCCAGTACCTTGCCGGGGTGGAAGGGCGTACATCAGAGGTTTTATAATAACATCAAGTCCTCTTTTGGCACTTAGGAAAGATCCATTTTTCACGGTCCAATCCTTCTCTACGTTAGCCACATAGTTAATGAGTGCTAGTGAGACTCACCTTTACTCATTTTCTGTGCTTAATACTCCTCCCAGGACTCAACATGCTCATAAACATCAACATCAAGTTTTCTCATCGTTTAGCCTCTTTTGGACAAGGCATCATCTCATCTCATTATCTCTCAACTCAGGAAGGTTATGAACATTCTTTAGAACTTAAGTGTGACCTCTTAAAAACTCTAAGGGCCTCACACTCCATCAATTCCAGTAACAGTATCATTAGTACTGACTCAAATCAAGACCCAGACCACAACAATCATGCATACATAAATAATCCAGGCTCTAGATATCGACCCCTAGCTTCATTCATGAATTCTTTAACAATTGCACCTATATAGTTTATACAGTAATTCAAATAATCAATTAAGCAAGTAATTCAAATTGTGATGAGCATCAATTTTAGAAAGTGTAGGTAGATTAACATTAGTTTTCAAGATATCATGCATTAATTTTCTCAGACAAGACTCATCACCTATCAACTTACTACATTCAATGGGGCACATGGAAGAATGATCTCACGTTTGAGTGGCCTTTACATACCTGAGATTATAGAATTCCCAACTTTTCTTCAAGAACTTGGACCTAGACTTCGAAACCCTCAACTCTTTCTTTTTTCTTCTATCAAAACTCCTGTTATAGACTTAAAAAAATAATGGGTTTTGAATCCTCAATCGATAATAAACTACCTTAACAGTGCATTTTAGGACTTAGGATAGGGTAGGGATGACCAAAAAGCCCCTCCCGAATTAAAAGAAAAAGTTTTAAAAACTGTACACTGGTCCACGATGCGCCAGGAGCGTGAACCAATGTATTTTATGAATTTTTAGAATTTTTAATTCCCCTCGAAATTTAAAAAAAAACTTAAGTGTGTCTCCGCGCCCCTCCGCGTTGCGCCAGGGCACGGATTGACATTGTTTCGGGTGAAATTAGCAAAAATTATTTTTCGACCCGATTGCTCTAAAATCAGATCGAGATCATTTTCTCATTCAATTTTCCGTGCTGATCGGGAATCCGGTCTCAGATTTTTCATCAGGGCTTTAGAAAATGCGTTATGTGCATAATACGATTTAGGAGCATTTTGATAAATTTTGTAGGGTGTTACATCATATCCCCCCCCCCCCGGGGATTATTCTTCCTCGAATGAAGAGTAAAGGTAGAACAAAAACACGAATAACTCAAAACTCATCTCATTCCTCACTCGGGAACTATCGAACCCTCAGCTATCCATCACTTATGTATCTCTATCTTAGACTCGGGAATAGAATCAGATTATTACATTAACTCAATGAAAGGAGACATTCAATAACGTTAAGAATAGGGATATTACCTTCGACATCATCATCATTCGACACGAATAAGTGCGAGAATTTGAGTTTCATCGCTTCCTCAACTTCCCACATAGCTTCTTCAACATATTGATTCCTCTATAGAGCCTTGGCGGAGGCTATCTCTTTATTCCTCAGCTTACGAACTTGTCGATTAAGGATTTGGATTGGAATTTCTTCGTAAGATAGTCTATCCTTCACTTCTGTGCTCTCAATAGGAATTGCCAAAGTAGGATCTCCCAAGCATTTCTTCAGCAGTGAAATATGAAATACCGGGTGAACTCTAGCTAGCTTAGCAGGCAGGTCTAACTCATAAGAGACTTTCTCAATCCTCCTCATAATCTGGTATGGCTCGATATAACGGGGTCTTAGCTTCCCCTTCTTACCAAACCTCATAACACCCTTCATAGGTGATACTTTTAAGTACATACAATCCTCCACCTCAAACTCCAAGTCCCTTCTCCTCACATTCGTATAGGACTTTTGATGACTCTGTGTTGTTTTTAACCTTTCCCTGATGACTTCCACCTTCTCCATAGACTGGTAGACAAGGTCAGACCCAATCAACTGAGCTTCGCCAACCTCAAACCAACCAATCTATGATCTACATATCCTCCCGTACAATGCCTCATAAGGAGCCACCTGAATGCTGGCATGATAGCTATTGTTGTACGTGAATTCAATCAAAGGCAGATGATCATCTCAAGTACTCTTAAAGTTGATGACGCAAGCTCTCAACATATCCTCCAAGTTTGGATGGTGCGCTCTGCCTGCCCATCTATCTAGGGGTGGAAGGTTGTACTCAGGTTCACTTTCGTACCCAATCCTTTCTGAAAAGATCACTAAAATTGCGAGGTGAGTTGAGCTCTCTTGTCCGAGATGATAGACATGGAAACTTCATACAACCTTACAATCTCACGAATGTATAGTCAAGCATACTCCTCAGTCGTATTAGTTGTCTTAACTGCTAAGAAGTGGGCTAATTTAGTCATCCTATCCATAATTACCCATACCAAGTCATGCTACTTTCGGGATCTTGATAAGCCGGTAATGAAATCCATAATTGATCATCTCCCACTTCCACTCAGGAATTTCGAAGTTCTGGGACAATCCACATGATCTCTGATGTTCAACCTTAACCTATTGACAATTCAACAATGTCCTTCTTCATTCCATTCCACCAATAGACTACTCTCAAGCCATGGTACATCTTAGTGGAACCAAGATGGATAGAATATATAGAGCTATGAGCTTCAGCCATGATCCTCTCTCGAATACCGTCAACATCGAGCACACACAACCAACCCTAGTATCTCAACACCCCATCTCCCCATTTGGAGAAAGCCATCACCTTTTACTTGTGAACCGCTTCTTTCAGTTGGAACAAGACAAGGTCTTGGTCTTGCTTTTTCTTTACTTATGACACTAAGGATGAAGCAGACCCATTCTAGACATTGACCCTGCCTTCATTATTCTCCTTAAGTTGCACTCCCAGTCGATGCAATCTATGAACCTCTTTATCCAATTCCCTCTTCCCTTCCTCCACATGGGTAGTGCTACCCATAGAAAACCTGCTAAGAGCATCAACAACAATGTTAGCCTTACCTGGGTGGTAGAGAATGCTCATGTCGTAATCCTTGAGTAACTCCAACCATCTCCTATGTCGCAGGTTGAGCTCCTTCTGGCTAAACATATATTGCAAGATCTCGTGGTCAGTTAACACATCTACATGTACTACATACAAATAGTGACACCATATCTTAAGTGAGAATACCATTACTGCCAATTCAAGATCATGAATCGGACAATTCTTCTCATGGATCTTAAGTTGTCTAGAAGCATAGGCTATCACCTTCGTTCTTTGCATCAACACACAACCTAGTCTAACTCAGGATGCATCACACTATATCACGAAGTCTCCCATCCCGTCTGGCAAGGTCAAGACCGGTGTTATAGTCAATCTAGTCGTCAACTTTTGGAAACTCTTCTCACATTCCTCAGACCACTGAAACTTGGCCTTCTTTTGAGTTAGTTTAGTCAATGGTGCTGACAAGGAAGAGAAGCCCTTAACACATCTATGATAGTAGCCAGTCAATCCCAAGAAGCTTCTTATTTTCACTAGAGAAGTTGGTCTAGTTCAGTTCTTCACTGCTTTAGTTTTCTGATTATCTACCTGAATACCATCTTCCGAAACAACATGACCTAGGAAAGCCATGGACTTGAGCCAAAACTCACACTTTGAGAATTTCACATACAACTCATGGTATTTGAGCATTTGTAAAATCACTCTGAGATAATTAGCATTCTCCTTTTCATTCTTTGAATAAACTAGAATATCATCAATAAATACGATCACGAACATATCAAGATACAGTCTGAATACCCAGTTCATCAAATTCATGAAAGCTGCAGGTGCATTTGTCAACCCGAAGGACATGACCAAGAACTCAAAATGGCCATACAGTATCCTAAAGGATGCCTTTAGAACCTCGCTTTCCCTTACCTTCAACTGTGGTAACCTGATCTAAGGTCTATCTTGGAGAAACAAGTAGCACCCTGAAGTTGGTCAAATAGATCATCTATCCAGGGAAGAGAATACTTATTCTTTATTGTGACCTTGTTCAGTTGCCGGTAGTCTATGCACATTCTGAGAGACCCATCTTTCTTACTCACGAATAGGACAGGAGCACCCCAAGGAGAGACACTAGGCCTTATGAAACCTTTCTCTAATAAGTCCGTCAATTGTTATTTCAATTCTTTTAACTCAGTGGGGGCCATCCTATAAGGTGGAATTGAAATGGGTTGGGTCTCAGGAAGAAACCAATCCCAAAGTCATTCTCCTTATCAGGAGGGACTCCGGGAAGATCATGAGGGAATACGTCAGGAAACTCATCACAATCCGAACTGAGTCAAGAGTAGAAGATTCAACATCGTCAAATTTAACTGGCACGAGGTGGTAGATACAACCCTTGGAGATCAACTTTCTAGCTCTAAGGTAAGAGATGAATTTGCCCTTAGGTGCAATAGAACACCCTCTCCACTTTAGGACAGGCTCATTAGCAAACTGAAACTTAACATTTCGGGTTTTACAGTCAACAGAAGCATAACAGGCGTGAAGCCAATCCATGCCAAGTATCACATCAAAGTCAACCATCTCCAATTTTACGAAGTCAGCTAAGGTGTTTTTATGATAAATGGACACTATACAATCCCTGTAAATTCTCTCAGCTAAGATAGACTCATCAGTAGGCGTGAAAACTAAAAAAGGTTCAAACAAACACTCTGGAAGAATCCCAAACTTACTAGCCACATAAGGGGTTACAAAAGATAAAGTGGAACCAGGATCAAGCAATGCATAACAATCAAAGGTAAAAACTCAAAGCATACTCGTAACAACATTTTTGGTGCAGCCTCCTGATCCTATCGATTACCCATAGCATACAGGCAGTTCGTCCCGCCTCCTATACCTATAGTATTACCCCTCTCATGATTGCCAGCTGGGGGTGTTGCGGAGGACTATGCTTTATTGCTTTCTTCACCTCATCTCCTCTTTGGGAACTCTTGGAGGAAGTGATTGGACTGTCGACAGAGGAAGCAAGAATCCATGCCTAAACGAAACTTACCCAGATGGATCTTCCCATAATTGCCATAGGGTGACTTTTCCTTCGGGCCTTGAGTCACACTTGCTTGAGATTGAGCACCCTAAGCCCTGTAATTCTGGTAACTATGAGACTTCTGATCATACCTGTTTGGTTGGACGGGTGCACTCGCTACAGAAAGTGCATGATGCGATGAGCTCTTCTGAAAGTAGGACTTGTCACCCTTATTCTGCCTCTGCTGGCTAGGCTCATGTCCTGCTGATTTCACCTTTCTGTTCATCTGCTCCTCCCTATATCTTCTCTTATCCTCCTTTGTCTACTAGGCATATACTATAATCTTGGAGATGTCCATGTTAGGGATCAATAAGCAGCCTTGCACTCTTTCTGCATATGCCTGCACAGACTAGACAAAAACTTCCTCATCCTGGCCCTCACGTCTTGGACCAACTCCAAAGCATACCTGGACAACTAAATAAACTTAAGGTTGTACTCTTTAATCGCCATCCCTCCCTGCTCTAGGTTCGCGAACTCATCCACCTTCGCCTCCCTCAGCTCTTAATGAAAGAAATAGTCAAGGAAAATGGTTTCAAACTCTTCCTATTCTGCAGGCTCTGCATCCTCACCCCTACTCTCCTCCCATTGTTTGTACCACAGATTAGCAATGTCTTTCAGCTGGTAAGAAGCAAGTTCAACTCCCTCAATCTCAGTAGCATGCATAGTTTTCAGGACCTCGTACATCTCATCAATGAAATTCTGTGGGTCTTCCTCCACCTTCGACCCCATATACACAGTCAGGTTCATCCTTAGGAAGTCTCTGAGTCGGGTTACATTTGAGGACTCATGTGAGCTAGAGTTAGGAGCTTGAGGACCTCGACTGTTACCCTGAGAGGCCACCAGCTGAGTTAACATTGTGATATCTCTTCTAAACTCTGCCTCTGTGTTGGGAGCTGGTTGAGGCTGAACAGGGGGCGCCTGTGGGACCTCAGCAGTCCTGGAAGGCCGTCCTTATCTCCTCGTCTCTGTCTGAACCAGGACCTTTGGTTAAGCATTCTCAGCAGCTGGGGCTGAGGCATCTCTCGGAGCAGCTATTCTCATCAAGTGGCATTTTCTATAAACATGTAACATACGAATTAAAAAATCAACTTTCCATAGAGTCAAACTCCACCGCACGAACTCAAATATAGAATAAAGGCAACACTTCCTAATGTCCAATAGCTTCATGCTTATGAAGTGTGGTGCATAACACACCCATAAACAAGACACAACTTGATAGATTCCCTAGGATACTCAAACTCTGTGCTCTGATACCAAGTTTGTCACATCCCGGGAGGGTACCCTAGGCGTAAGTGGCACTCAGAGACTATTGCTAGCCCCCAAGCGAACCACCTAGTCTCATCATATTCGTTCAATCAATTGATTTGCGGATCTAAACTATCAATGGGCTATCATCTCATCATCAACATCCATCACGTGAAATAAGATTAGGGAAAACAAACTTATTTTTAATAAAACAACATAATAGGGAAAACGGAACCCTAACAACAACCGTCAATCGTCTGTCTATGAAGCCTCTATAGCTACTGTCTAAGAAGGTAGCATGACAGACCATCGCTACCATAATCAAATGAAATAAGTCAATAAAATAAAGCAAAAAAAAAATCCTCTGAATGCAGGGGAGGACTCACCATTATCTGGGATCAAAGAACTCTAAACTTCAACGATTCGCCTGCTAAAGTCCTCTGACTATCGAATCTGCATCACAAAATGATGCAGCGCCACGTGAAATGTATTGTAAGTAAAATGGGCTAATATAAACAGTGTATGCAAGACAGTATAATATGGCACCAACTAATCGATTACTCAAACACAACTAAAGATAAGGAATAGGACATCATCACATCACCATCAATCAAGACTCATATTATCACATCAACACCAAAGTACTATCATAAAGGGACCTATCTAGGAGTCTCTCGGACCTACACCCATCACCTATGAGCCGGTGACGGTACAAAGAATGATGTTGTTGCGGCATCCGCCCAGTACCTTGCCGGGGTGGAAGGGCGTACATCAAGGGTTTTATAATAACATCAAGTCCTCTTTTGGGACTTAGAGAACATCCATTTATCACGGTCCAATCCTTCTCTATGCTGGCCACATGGTTAATGAGTACGAGTGGGACTCACCCTTACTCTTTTTCAGTACTCAATACTCCTCCCAAGACTCAACATGCTCATAAATATCAACATCAAGTTTTCTCATCGTTTACTCTCTTTTGGACAATGACATTATCTCATCTCACTATCTCTCAACTCGGGAAGGTTATGAACATTCTTTAGAACTCAATTGTGACCTCGTAAAGACTCTAAGGGCCTCACACTCCATCAATTCCAGTAATAGTATCATCAGTACTCAGTCAAATCAAGACCCAGACCACAACAATCATGCATACATATGTAATCCAGGTTCTAGACATCGATCCCTAGCTTCATTCATGAATTCTTTAACAATTGCACAGACATAGTTTATACCATAGTTCAAATAATCAATTAAGTAAGTAATTCAAATTGTGATGATCATCAGTTTAAGAAAGTGTAGGTAGATTAACAGTAATTTTCAAGATATCATGCAGTAAATTTATCAGACAAGACTCATCAACTTCACCTATCAACCTACTACATTAAATAGGGCACATGGAAGAACGATATCATGTTTTGGATAGCCTTTACATACCTGGGATTGTAGAATTTCCAAGTATTCTTCAAGAACTTGGACCTAGACTTTGAAACCCTCAACTCTTTTTTTTTCTTCTTCTCTCAATACTCCTGTTGTAGACTTAGAAAAATAATGGGTTTTCAACCCTCAATCGATAATAAATGACCTTAAAAGTGCGTCTTAGGACTTAGGATAGGGTAAAAAATGACCAAAAGGCCCCTCCCAAATTAAAAGAAAATGTTTCAAAATCTGTACACTGGTCCGCGACGCGCTAGGGGCACGGACAAGTGTATTTCGCGAATTTTCAATTCCCGTCTTAATTTTTTAGAAAAACTTAAGTGTGTCTTCGCGCCCCCTCCGCGTCGCGCCAGGGACGCAGATTGACACTGTTTCTGGTGAAATTAGCGAAAATTATTTTTCGACCCAGTTACTCTAAAATCGGGTTGAGGCCATTTTCCCACTCAATTTTCCGCGCTGACCGCAAATTCGGTCTCCGATTTTCCATCGGAGCTTTGGAAGGTGCATTATCTGCATGATACGATTTAGGAGCGTTTCGATAAATTTTGCGGGGTGTTACACAATTAGACTCTGGGTAACGGTTCGAGTTATTCCAAAAGGAAGGTATTAGCACCCTTTAGAATCCACAATGGTGGGCCCCGACTGAACTTATTTTTTTTTCAAATTGAAGAAGAGATAAAATAATATAATACAAGTATAATAAATATAAATTATAAACAAAGAATGAAATAAATAATGATACGAGAAATGGCCTAGTATTTGTCTAACGCAAATAATATACATGATAATAAATAAGTAAAGAATAAATAAATAAATAATTAAGAAAAACTCTATCCACCGGTAAAAAAACACTTAGTAAAAGTGTTAGTAGTGAATAAAAATAATAGCTAAAAATAAAATTCGTGTTATACACATGGAAGGCCTTGGAAATCAATGATAATTTCTTCATCGGCCAGTTTTAACAAACAATGCGTGCATGAACTTAAACTAAAAATTCTAATTTTAAAATGTAATAAATATTAATCTAAGTTAAATATTTTCGTCTTTTAAATTAGAGAAGCCTCGAAATTCGACAGAAAGATATTTATTAAGCAATTTTAATACACAACATATGTACGTGAACTAAAACTAAAATTTTCTAAATTTTAAAAATGCAATAAATATTAATTTAAACTAAATCTTTTTTGTCTTTTAAAATGGAGAGGCCTTAAAATTTGATGGATAATGAATAATTTTAATATGTCCACTCAAATTAACCAATACAAAGAAAAACAATATCAAAAATATGAGCAAATTGAATTAAGAAGCTCGAAGTCAAATCTATTACATCTTGGTCAACATGTTTGCTTTAATTACCTACTTAAGCAGGCAGCTGCTTAATAGTAGAGATGACAAATGAGTGGATTGAATTGAATTTCGATGGATTGAATATGGATTGAGCCAAAATAAATTGGATCACAATCCATCCATATAAAATATGGGTAAATATGGATTTGGTTAAATATGATTTGGATAAGAATGGTTCCAACCCACTTTATTCTCTTGAAGCAAAAAAAGATTAAATCAAAATTATATTATTAATATTCAATATCAATCATCCCAACCACACCCCCAGATAATTATTTTTGAAAAAAAGTTATTTTTTCAGTCTTTTTAATAAAAGTTTGGTTCTTCGGTATATCGAAGTTTTGAGACCCATATACCGAATCGAAGAACTGAACTTTTGAAAAAAGAACACCTACAAGGAATCGAAAAGTCAAATTAGTTTAGTTTGATCCAATTTTTTGATTTTACAGTATTTATGCCCCACCCCAATAAGAAATTAAAAAAAGAAAATTTTTGCCCTCCCCCCCAACGACACCTAATCGGAAAGCCAAATTAGTTTAGTTTGGTTCAATTTTTTGATTTTTCGTTATTTATGTCCGCCCCAATGAAATTTTTTTTAAAAAAATTTTTGCCCCCTACCCCGACACCGAACTGAAAAACGGAATCAATTTGGTTTGGTTTGATTTGATTTTTTGATTTTTGGTATTATTTTCGCCTCAATAAAAAATTAAAAATAAGTTAATTTATTCTGTCCCCCCAACCCTGATACCGAATTGAAAAATCGAATTAGTTTGGTTTGATTTGGTTTGATTTTTCAATTTTCTGGTACTTATGTCCGCGCCAATAAAAAATTTAAAGAAAGTTAATTTTTTTTTGCCCCCCAACACCTCGACACCGAACCGTAAAATCGAATTAGTTTGGTTTGGTTCAATTTTTTGATTTTTTGGTATTTATGCCCATCCCAGTAAAAAATTAAAAAAAAAGTTAATTTTTTTGCCCCCCTCCCCAGTGACACCGAATCGAAAAATCGAATTAATTTAGTTTGGTTCGATTTTTCAATATTTCGATATTTATTCTCTCCCTAATAAAAAATTTAAAAAGTTTATCTTTTCTGCCTCACCCCGACATTATTTTGACCATATTTGTTTGGTTTGGTTTTAGAGCAATTAAAATTTTTTTATTACAAGTTGGGAGATCTATGGATGTATATGAATATCCATATTTTATCCATTTTGACCATATTTGTATGAACTTTTAAAATAGATCAACCTATATTTATTCATTTAGAAAATATGAGCAATCCATTAAAATAAATATGAATAAAATGAGTTCCTTTTACCTTTATATGAGTTGAAATTGTCACCCCTACTTGATAAAAAATCTACAAAATTTTTCAATTAAAAATTCTACTCTACACAACTACGCAAAACGTTATATAGACATGCTAAATTTTAATAGACTCAAAATTAAGAACCCAAAGTTGTGGGCCAACTAAAGGAAAGAAGAGGAATCTTTGAAGAACACAAATTGTGATGAATGAATGAATGGCGCATATTTTGTGATGTCATCACATACGCACATTATATTCATGTAAGACCAAATCTTCCAAAATTACAAACATATTATAAAATATTACTATATAGTCCAATTCAAATTCATAAAACTTGTCACTCAAGCTTGGGAGGACCTCAGTATTCTCGCCATCCATTTAGCTTTTACTCCTATATTCTCTGAACTCTACTCTTACCTAAATTATATATATTGTCAAACGAATTTAGTTCTTCAAATTACCGGCAAAACACAACCGAAATGTGTCCGACGGGAAGTGTTTTGCATTCCGAGTGCGCCAAAATAGCAAATCTCCGATCAGCATTCGACGTTTTGGACGTCGACCGCGACGGAAAGATTAGCAAGGATGATCTCCGAACATCATACGGAGGATTCGTGGGCGACGACATGATTGGTACGATGATGACGGTGGCGGATTTCAACAAAGACGGATACGTTGAATTTGAGGAATTCGAGAAGGTTCTGGATAGTTCTAGAAACAGAAACGGTGAGGATAATAAGATGAAAAATGGAACAAATGTAATGGAGGATGTTTTCAAGGTGATAGACAAAGATGGGGATGGAAAAGTTGGGGTTGAGGATTTGAAGAGTTATCTGAATTGTGTTGGGCTTCAAGTGGATGATGGTGAAATTAAGGCCATGATTAAATTGGGCAATGGTGATGAAAATGGTGGTGTTACCTATGAAGGTTTTCTCCAGATTTTGTCTCTTTGATTTGTTACTTTTACTCAAAATGCATAATATTGCAGAGAAGATTGATGACGATGATAAATGTTAGACTAGATGAACAAATCTTTAAGTTTTGATTTGTATTTTTCAATGATTTGTGAGAAAAAGACTTGTCATACAAACATCATTTTTGTAGACTACTTTTTCTGATTCTGTTTCAATGTCTCTCATGTTGTTTCTCATCTTTCTTTCTAATTTCAAAGTAGTTTTTTTTCTAAAAAAAATTAATATTGCCGATTAAATATGGAAAGTGTGAAAGCAATTATTTATATAAAATAAATTCCAAATTAAGAAATACTGATTCAAAAATGAATCTTGAAATTAAATAAGTAAAAATATAAATAATTAATAAATTAAAAATAATGAAAAAATAATTTTATCTAAATTGAAGTCTTTTTTAAAGTAGGACACAAAATTTTCAAACACCATTTATAAGGACCTTCGCGCTTTTAATATAATATATAATAAAGATGGATAAATTTGAAAAAAATAATTTTTATTTACAAAGTTAAAAGTGATATTAAATAGTTCAAGTTATGTTTGACTATAAATGTAAATTAGAGGGTTTTTTTTTTTGAAAAATGTATATGCATAAATAAGAATGAAAAAGTAAAAGCAACTTTTTGTACTTTTCAAAAATTCCAAAATTCTATTCCAAATTGAATTGCGATATGTTCATGTTTTATATAACTTACTTATATTATAAAAAAGATATTTTTTTCCAAAATTATATATATATATAATAAAATTTTATGACCAAAACCACCTAAAAGTATCATAGCGTGGACAGCTCAAACCCAACCTAGCAGAATCCAAAATTGACCACAAACTAAAAGAGAACAATCTACGTATATATGTTAATTAAAGAAACACGTCATGCACATAAAAAAATAATAATTCTCCGCAGATAACAACTCATCTAAAGTACTACATAGCAGTGCTCGTACTCGCACAGTTCAATATTATTATTTTTTTTATTTTAATTTAAGTGATATAGATAGAATTTAGATAATTAATTAAAAATATTATCCATATATTTTAAAAATATTTTAAGTTATTAATTATCATGATTATTACTTTCTTTGTCTCATTTTATGTGATACTCTTTGACTTGACACAATGTTACAATAGAATAATCATAAAAAGGTTATGAATATATCTTCAAGCTACACAAGCAATCATATCGACCTGTCTGCTTAACCAATTTTTTTTTGCTCCTTGTCATTGTCGGTTCGATCTCCATCAGAAATGTCGGCTCCTTTCCACCATCCAACCAACCACAGTAAGTCCTTTTTGACTCCAGTTTCTTTGGTGTTTTTCAGCTTCCATCCATTCCTAACATAGTTATGTCTATCACAATAGCTTATAGATAGGTCCTTATCCACTTGTCTACTTACCAAGGTTCGGAGATAACTTTATATTTTAGCATCCTGTAAGTGTGCTACCTCCGCGTTTACTATTTTCCTCCTTTTGATCATGCCTAGACTCATTGAATCTGTTCTTGTAGGAGCACCAAGGCAGATCAAGACTTTCAACCCTCTTGACTGATTCCTGTTGATGGGGCTCCTTTTTGTAAAGTTCTTGTGAAGATTTGTGCATCTCTGTAAAAAAAAAAAAAAAACTATTGTAAGTATGGTGGAATGTACAGACAAACTCTTATGTAAGCTAACTCTGCTAACCCTAACTATAAAGGAGTGCCTCATTTTGATAAGATCCCCCAAGAGTTGGAGGGACAGTTAATTTGCTAATCTTCTCGCTGCATCTCATCATCATGAGCTCTGGCTATATTCCTGGTTCTGATCCTTAGTGCTGCAATTTGCTGTTTGTTCATATTTAGTATTTTCCTGCATATTATTGGAAGATCATGAAATGTCTGATATTGTAGCTCCCCTTCCTCTGCTAAAGCTATATTTGCCAGTTTATCTGCAATCTAATTAGCTTCTCTGCAGTTATATTGATATATGATACATTTATGTGCTGTCAATTGATGAATGTCCTCCACATCTTCCCCTATACACTAAGGAATCTTCCATTCCTTTACTAAGATCTTCTATAGGGAAAGCGAGTTAGTTTCAACAATGATTCAGTTCATACATATCCTATAGCAGTGTCTCTGTCCATACATTACAGTCTGAGTCTCTGCCTGCATGTTAGTCATCATCTCCAACCATTTAGCCTATGCATATAATAGATTTCCTTGGTTGTTCCTTATGTAGAAGGCGTAGGAGCTTTGCCCTGGATTCCCTCTATATGCCCCATCAGTGTTACATTTCACCAAGTCTCTCTTTGGTAGCTTCCATCTTACAGGTATACAATATAATCTTGGCCTATATCTCTGCAAGGCTTCAAAGATTCCTTCCAATCTCTTGGAACTGGAATCCAAGGGAATCTATGTCTGACAAACTGATATATTGTCTGTTGACAAACATAGATCATATTTTGAAATGTGACCTCCTTGCCATGTCTCCTAGAGTTCCTTCTCTTCCAAGGTTCACACATAATCACCATAGGTATGATCTTACAGACAAACTAGACCTTAGGATTGTTGACACCCATTTTTTACCCTCCACGGTGTCAAATTATTCACGGAGCTTTATTTCTATTTTTAACAATTTTTAGACAATTTATTTCCAAAAAAAAAATTATTAAAAGCGGGCGCGTGAGTTCCACGCGCCCCACATCCCTATACCCGATCCCCTTCTTCTTTCTTCTTCATTTTCCCATTCTTTCCCTTTTCCCTTCCAAACCCTAGCCGCCCCAACCCCTTTCCCTTCTTCTCCTTTCTCCAAAACCTAGCCGCATTTCATCTCCTCCACTCCCCTTCCCCATACCGCCATTCCCCTTTCCCAAATCCCTTATCCCGTTCCCATTGTCCCTTTCCTCATTTATTTCGTTTTTCCTTTCCCAGAAACCCGATCCCTTTCCCAGAAACGGCTTTCCCCTTCCCATGCGAGCGTTCCCCTTTCCCCAAACCCTTTTCCATTTTTCCAAAAAAAAAATTTTAACGCTCTTGTCCCTTCCATCACGCGTATTCGTCGCATTGATGAGGAAGAAGCTATTAGAAGCTCCTCTCTGAGGATTTAAGACAAAGACGAATATAGAAAGAAAGGAGAGAAAAAAATCATCTTGAAAACAGAGCAACAACAGAAAAATCCCATTTCGATACTTAATTCGATTTCGGAAAACCATTGTATTTTCTAAACCAAATTGTCGAGGTTGAAGCGAATCCGTATTCATTGGTGGTGGACTGCGATAGCTCATTGTCCCAGTTCGTTGCCCCAAAAAAGGTAATACCCCAATTCCCGCCTTTCATTTGAGTGTCGTCTACTGTGTCAGAATGTGAATATCACAGCTATGTCAAAGTAGTCATGATGCATCTTGTTTGTGTTAACTGGAAACCCTGCTGTGATTAAGTCAATATTGCGATGATGTTGTTATTTGGTCGTTAGTACGTTCGTGGGACTGTTTGTAATGCTGTTAGCTGACTAAATGATATTGTTGAGTCGATGCTATTTTTTGTTGTTATTGATGGTATTAGACTATAGTTGGTTTCACAACTGTAAAGTGATGCCCTCTTTACCACCTCATGAGTCGAAATTTAATTCTTCGGTGTGAGTCTTAGTTCTGATGAAAGAACCTCGAACTGGGAATATCTACTGCAAAGATTCATCCCTATTCTTGTTTTGTTTCAGCCTTTCTTTTGCGACATGCTTACTCTATATCTAGGCTTCATGATATGTGTCTGTTCTGAGCTTATTGTTTTGATAATTCTTGTCAATTTTTGATAGCTCCTACTTTCAATTTCGTTACTGTCATATTGAATGCTAAACTGGTAGCATGAAGGCCTTATATTCATTGTCTTGGTGTGACCAGATACTGCAATCGTATTGTTTGTGTGAGCATAATATTTGAGTCGTTTCTACTCCCATTGTATTTGTTATATCCTGTTACCCTTTTGTATTTGCTGTAGATATCCACTCTGCATTCTGTCGGAAATGTGAGAGTTTCAGTATAGGACATCACATGTTGTTTCCATCATCATTCTGTCTTAATTCATAGCACCTTTTCATGTCATTGAGTATATTGTGCATCCGAAAATAATTGTTTTTCCTGTCATCTCTTTCCTGTACTTGTTTAAACTCAATTTATGATTTCATAAATACTTCTTGCTGGGCATATTCCTTTGCTGGTTGCTTACTTCTTTCAACTTATAATACAAGGACGTAATTGTCTGTTGCTTTCTTCACTCATTGGTTTGGTTGAATGTTTTTCCTGAATGTTCTGTTACATGTATCTGTTAAATTTTTTAGCTGATTTAAGAAATCCAAAGAGTAAGATCATTAGCATGTCTGTTTGGTTGCTACCTGCTGCTGTCTGTTTTTTTTTTTTTTTTTTTTTTGCTGCTGCTGAAATTGCAGCACTTCATGTTGCATGTTGAGCTTTACTTTTAGCTGTCAAATCATATTTACATCCTCGAATTTTGTCCAAACTTTAATGCGTAAAAATCCAAATGTGATTCTGACATGTTATTGAATTCAAGTATAAATCTTAGTCGTATGTTGCCAAGTTGAATTCCAAGTTTAAATGATATATTTTTATGCTATCAATTGCTATGCTGTATACCCACAGATCTAGAAGTTATCTTTCTTTCCTCATTCGTCTCTGTCAATATTATTTTCTAAGTCCACAATATTATTGTTTATTTCATTCTTGTTTATGCTATAATGAGTTGGATAACTAATCCGTGTCTCTTTTCTTTGCATGAATGTACCAATCCGAGTCCGTTGTGGACTCCTCCCTTATTTATATTTCCTTGGGCCATGGAGGCCCAAACCTCTCTCTTCGAGTCAACCCGTACACTCTCGGCTTCAGAGAACAGTCGTACAATGGCATAAGGAAAGATCCGAAGGCTTTAACGGAGATTTAAATGGGATAAAAGCCCGATATCACTCCAACTCTCTCTTTTATTTGATTTATGTATTTGTATTTGTTTGGATGCTAACAATTGCTTGTTATTATTTGGTTTTAATTTAACTAAACTCCCCAACGAGTCAAAATCATTTATATTATTTTATTTTTATTTTTTATCCCGAAAAGAGTTTTTGCAATGAAATGATAAGAAAAAGTAAAAAAAAAATATGATTTATATTTTGGTCCAATTTTCAAAATATAATCAATTTTTTTTTTTAAGTTTTAGTCAATAGATTTCAAAATAGTCAAGTTTAGTCAAGTCTTTCAAAATTAATCAATTTCGAAGTTGACTTCAAAATTAATTAATTTCGAAGTCAGTCAACATTATCAGATCAAAGTTAGTCAAATCACCTAATCATCGGATAACCGCATTTAGCGGCCATTGCGAGTGCGTAAAACCTTCTCGAAGTGGAAATGTGAACCCGAACTCATTTCTTTGGATTTAAAAGGATTTTTCTGTTAAATCTTTTTAAATGTTTTATTGGTTTCCTAATTATCCTTAAAATTAGGTGGCGACTCTGTTTTTCTATTAAAATTTCAAAATTGATTTTCTCTTCATTTAATTGAGTTTTAAACTGATTTTTAATTTTTTCTTTATCAAAAAGCTATTTTTCGGCATAACAAGGATTAATATGGATATCCCACCATCTGTAGATCATTTGCTTCAGCTGGGTTTCCTATAAGATACCTGCACAAGAAGCAACTTCCGTAGCTTTTGGCTATGAGAGCTGTTAAGAAAATATATGTCATTGTCTCCTGTTCATATACATCACAACAATAGCATCTGGGAACAATTGCAATATACATTCTCTTCAAATTGTCATCTGTAGGAATTCTTCTTTTTCACAATCTCCATAGAAAAAAACTAAGCTTTGAAAGTGATCTTCTTCAACCATATGTGATCCATCACCTCCAGTTTGCTTCTTTTTACCTTTAATAACTCAAAAGCTGATTTAGTAGTAAACAAACCATCCCCACCAAGCATCCATCTTGGTATATCATTCAGACTTTCATTAAAAGTGGGCTTAATGTTCTGGGTGATACATTCCACCACCTCTTCTAATAGTAAATTCTTTAGCTTCCCCATATTCAATCCCTCATTAGTGATGAAGTCCTTCATCTCCAGGTCCTGTTCATCTCCCTAATCTTTCAGAAAGTATAAAGAATCCAATTTGGTTCAATTATCCGTCCAAGAGTTAGAATTATCAGCCTTTACATGTCATCATATCTCATGCTCAACCTCCTCTCTCATATTGACCATCTTCTCCAGATCTGTGATCCACATTGGGCCTTAGCAATACATATATGATCCTTTTTGCAATATTTGTTCCACATAAAGTGTGTCCATATAGAGTTTGTGGATGTCCTAAATATCCACCAGAATTAGCAAAGAGGGCTTTAGACATGTCATATAGGGATCTAAAATCAACCCCACCTTCCGTTCTAGGTATACAGAGATCTTCCCATTTGAATTAATGCTTCCCTTTAACACCACCCACCTTTCCCTGAAAGAAAGAGGAGAAAATTTGATGAATTTGATTAATAATCTTATTTGAGGGATTCATCTCAGAGAGGAGGTATATAGGCATAAATTAAAGTACATGATTTACCAAGATGAATTTTCCCCCAAAAGAGAGAAACTTATTACGCCAATTGCCAACCCTTCTAGCTATTTTCCTAAGTGACTCCTCAAAATGAGTTTCACTCCTTCTTTCATAGTACACTAAGCATCCAAGATAAGTAAAAGGGAAAATGTCCATTCTTATGCTTGTTAGTTTCCTTAACCTCCATCACACTACCAAAGGTGTCTACTCATGGATGTAGAAGAAACTTTTCTCCTTATCAATTAACTGCCCAGAAACCTGCTCAGATCTACATATGACCTCCATTATTCTGCTCACTGAGTATTTGTCCACAGATCCAAATAAGATTGTCTCACTAGAATAAAATAAATGATTGATCTGGGGCCTTCATTTACGCATACCATATCCCACAAACTTCTCATCATCAAATAGGCTATTAAGACTTCTTGACATCACCTCTGCAGCTATGATGAATAAAATAGGAGATAAAGGTTCTCCTTATTTTACTCCTCTCGAATAGTGAAAGAAGCCATATGTCTACCCATTGACTAGCACAGAATACCAGTTGCTACTAATCTGTCTCCAAATCATATCTATTAAGACATCAGAAAAATCAAATGTTTCTAGGATCATAATGAGGAAAATTCACGATACCTTTTCATAAGCCTTAGACATGTTCAACTCAACTATCATGTTATGTTTTTTTTATTTTTTTTGAATATCCCTAATAATCTCCTGTGCTAAGAGAACATTCTCAGAAATGCTCCTTCCTTTGATGAAACCAATTTGATTAAGGGATATTATTTGAGAAATATAGTCAGTCAACCTTTATATAATCAGCCTAGAAAAAATTTGTTTACAAAATTATATAGACTAATTGGTCTTAAATCCCCCATATTCTTCACCTTCTCCTCCATAGGGATCAAGAACAAATTAGTATGAGTAATGTGCCTAGGCAATAGCCTCCCAAAAAAGAAATCCTGGATCATTGCAGTCACATCCTTACCTATTATATTCTAACAGTGTTGATAAAAAATATCTGAAAAATCATCAGGACCACTGGCACTATCACCATTCATAAGAAAAATCACGATTCTGATCTCCTTCTTCCCCATGCATTCTTATTATTTCTTCATTTTGTGTATCTGTGATGAGAGTTAGAATGCAATCCAGCATTCTAAAATCCCTGTCAAAGGAATCTTCCTTGAATTGCTCCTCATAGAAAAGCCACAACCTCTTTCCCAATGTTATTACTCAAACTGATAGTATCCCCTTGTGTTGTCTGAATTTCTGAGATATTAAGCTTTCTCCTTCTTCCATTTATATAAGGGTGAAAGAATTTTGTATTTCTATCACCCTCCCTCCCTCCCCCCCCCCTAAAACCATCTCATGCCAGCTTTATATTTTCAGAAATCCTCCTCATAAAGATAATATTTTTTAAGCTCAGCATTCATCATGCTTTAATTATCATGATTAGTAGTATTTTTTAACACTAAAAATAAGATAAACAAGTTACAGTGGAAGATCCATAAAAAATTATGGATTCACCCTCAGACTACTCAAGCTGGCATGTCGACCTGCTGCCTACTTGAGCAACTTTAATTATCATGATTAACAATATTTTTTAGCACTAAAAATAAGACAAACAAGTTATAATGGAGGAATCATAAGAAAATACGGATGTATCCTCAAGCTGTTCAAATAAGCATGTCAACTTGTTGTCTGCTTAAGCAGTTGCAACCGAAAATACCGAAGTAGCCCTTGGGCGGCAAGCTGGCATGTCGATCGCCAGCTGTTTCTCATGGCACTTCTATAGTATAGTAATAATAAAAGGAATAAAGACACACAATTACATTTCTGTTATGAAACTTAAAAACAAACGACCATATAAAGAGTAAAGGAAAAGAGAAAATAGTAAGAAAAGTAGAGAGAGAAATTTAATTTTCTTTCTTTCATTCAACATCTATTTTATAAAGGATTAAGGTCATATATATAGGCTAAGGAAAAAGCTTCCTCTATAAGTTACGGGAAGAGCTTTATCTATAAGGAGCTTCCTCTGTAAGCTAACAGAAGAGCTTCCTCTATAATCTAAGGGAAGAACTTCTTCTATAAGTTACATAGACTTCTAATACGTGTATTATTATTCATAACAATCTCAATTGTAGTTAAATTATCAACTACACATCTAAATCATAAAAAGTTCTACAAAGTTTATTGAATTTTTTTCATATTATTTGTTCCTTTGATAATTACTTACTTTGTTCCAATTTATATGGGATGGTATAATTAAAATTTTAAAATTGAAACTTTTAATTTGACAATAAATTTAAATATAGAGCTTTCAAATTTTACAGCTCAACATATTTCGAGAGATATTTCTGAGAATAAGGATGTATTTATGGGAATAAAGGATATATAATTAATAACTTAAAACACTAACAATATGTAAGAAAAAATTTGAAACAAAATTTGATTGAATTGTGAAATTTATAGCACATGGAGATATTTGGTAAATAAAAAAGTTAAAATATTCCTGTCATTCAAAGAAGTTTCTTTTAATTTCATCTTCAATGTCAAGTACGAACTCCAAATGACCCTGTAAATGTCCTAAATGACCATATCTTTTTGAAAAAATATATCTGAGCCACAATAATGCTTTGCCATCTGCAAATCTATATTTTGACACGGCTTTAATAGTACCCCATTGTTTTATAATATGCAATGAATTCCAAAATTCATCGACCCATAAATGACCATAAGTAGAATAAGCACAAAGCATTCCGTCCAATAAAGAAACACAAGCATAATATTTTCTTTGGTAATGACATCTCCGAGCACACTTCATTTGAAATACTAAATGAAAAATTCTTGAAGTCGAAAGATAGTCTCCAGACATACATATAAAATGAACTGCATCGTTTACTACTGCTAAAGAAGAACCCATACCACACATCCAACTGTCAATTCCACGAGCCTGTTTATCAATAATTCTCCAAGAATCACATTTCAACGCGATATGGCACTACGAATAATTAGAATCTTATAGTTATCACAGAAAATTTTGCCTTTAAGCATATTTTTTTTAAAGAAGGTAACTCTACTACTGTCCTTGATAATATGAGAGAAGAATCGAAAACTTATTCTACCTTCACCAAAAGGTTATCGTTTCATTGGAGATGGAATTTGATGGACTCCCAACTTTCAGATGAAGATGTAGTTCGCTATTGACGCTCTTTGACTACTATGAATTTTTTTTTAGTGATTAAAATTTTATATGTAGTACCTAGCTACTAAGATGAGTGTGATGCCATCCGTAGCAAGAATATTCATCGGAATATTCCTTTTTATTACATTCAAATATCGATTTTATCAATTTTCATCATGTTATTGAGGTTAAGGTCTATGTCCTCTTTCGTCTAATTATTATTTTTAATATATACAGATTAGGAGTCTTACCCAAACTCTTCAAATTATTAAGTTATCACATATTAAATTATTATAATATTTTAAAAAATATCTACAAATTCATTAATTGAGTGGCCAATAAAGTTAGCTGACCTAGCTATAGAAATAAAGGCCTACTGTAGAAGAAGTATGGACGGCTAAAAATATAATTCAAGAGAATCATAGAAGATTCAGTAACCGACTACTTAACATATGGTCACAGATTTTCTATCTTTTAATTGTCATATGTAAATTATTGAATAATAACATACTCAATATAATTTTTTATATGAAGTCATGAGAAGGATAAATATCTGCAAATTTAAAAATATAAATAATTAAAAAATATAATATAAAATTAGAATAATAAAATTTGGCTCAAAAGTCTAAATAATAATATTGAAATAAGTGCATTGAAAATATTAAGTTGATGTGATAATATTAAAATAGAATCGATTTGTTATAGTGCTTGAAAATTAAAAACTACATCAAAAAATAAATTTCATCTTTTTTACACACAAATAACAATAAATTTTGCATAATGTAAAAGATTTGACCATCTAACAAACTTTAAAATATTCAATATTAAGAGAATAAAAAGGTAATTTAAATAGTAATGTAGGTTCATGACAGTCATCAAGGTATAAATAAGTTAATAAAATAGATAGCCACATCAGACATGATGCTTTAATTAACTAAAAACTATTTCATTTCCCAATTAATACAATGACCTCCATATTAAATAAACAGTTACTATATATTATGTTTTCTACAAAAAAGGTTCTTGTAAAATTATGCTCTTTGTATAAATAGGAAATATTAAAAAAATTTGAGGTCTTAAATGATTGCTTTAATGGTCTTATAATCGAAATGACCTGATAGAAGTGTTAGTTAAAATGACAAGAGAACTAGTTAGGTATGTTATGCCAAAAAAATGGCCGGCTTAAAAATAAAATAAAAATATGTAAATCAAAAATCAATTTAAACTCAATTAATTTGAGCAGAATCAATTCTCGAAATTCGAAAGGACACAGAGTCGCCACCTAATTTTACGGATAATTAGGAAACCATTAAATATTTT
>JAABOM020109613.1:0-24517 GCA_011800125.2 Solanum clarkiae | reverse complement strand
AAAGAGATATATTGGTATTGTTGTCTGGGAAGCTGCTGGATTTATTTCTTGCAGGTGGGGTTAGTTAATAAAATAGATTTCGGCAGAGTTTCCAGATCAGATAAATTAGGAAATTCGGGTTAGTATGTGTCTAAGTGCCCCTATTGGGTACTGGTCATGACCCTAAGTTGGGGTGTGACAGTCATCATGTGTTAATAAATTGTTTTCATGCATTATTATGTGATTATAAAGTTACCCTTTATGAACTCTCTGTTAAAGACTTAAAATAACGAACTTAGGTGTAATGTCTAGAGCCTTGTTTGTTTGAATGTGATGATTAATGAAGTCTGAGTCTTGAGATGAGGGTTGTGATGACTGAAATGGATGAAATTGATAGCTATAAGGTTTAAATGAGTATTAGATAGAGGTGAAGGGAAGAACTCCTTTCTCGAATTGATAGAATGATAGAAGAGATGAGGACCCCTGTTTGAGAGGAGGGTTTGGCTGTGTAAGCAATCTGACCTTGATAGACTTATGAGCATATTGAGTCCTGCGAGGAGTATTAGCACCGAAATGGGTAAGAGTGAGCCCCACTTGCACTCATTAACTATGTAACCGGCGTAGGAGAGGATTGGACCATGAAAGCGTATATTTCCTTTGTCCCGCAGAGGACTTGACAGACTTCCTTAGGATCCCTGAAAGACCCGTCCTTTACCCCGACAAGGTACTGGACGGATGTGGAAATGATATCTCTTGGTTATATCACCACTGGCTCATAGGTGATGATTGTCGGTTATAGTAACTCCCAAATAGGTTCCTTATTGATAGTACTCTGACGTTGATGTCATTATATGGTGTCTTGATGGATAGTGAGATCATAGAATCCTGTCCTTTACTCTGAGTTGGGGATGAGTGATTGATGAGCGATTGTATCTTATATTATTTACTTTATCCTGTTTTACATACAGTACATTCCACATACTAATGCCTCTTTGGCCCTACATCATTTCATGGTGTAGATTCTATAGACAAAGGACTTCAGTAGCCCAATCGTTGAGGTTCAGAGTTGAGTATTCCAAACCATGGTGAGTCCCCCCTGCCTTCGGAGGATGATTATTTCATTGACTTTATTTCAGTATTTTTCTTTTGATTGTGGTAGCCATGGCCTATCATGGTACCTTCCTAGATGTTAGTCATAGAGGCTTCGTAGACATAAACAGTTGATGGATAGTGTCGAGATTACTTATTTCCTGTTCCCTTTCTCTGAGATACTGCTTCATATTATCTTATATAGTGATTGTGATAGCCCACTGATAGTCAATTTTTCTATGTAATCTTTCGCATATGAATGGATTGAATGAATGCAATGAGACTGGGTGGTCCGCTTGGGGACTAGTGATAGTCTCCGAGTGCCAGCCACATCTAGGCCCTCTTGGGGTGTGATAAACTTGGTATCAAAGCATAGAGTTCGAGTGTCCTAGGGAGTCTATGAATCCATGTCTAGTAGAGTCTTATTTATAAGTGTGTTGTGCACCACACTTCATAAGCCAGAGGTTATAGGACATTAGGAAGTGTTACCCTTCTTCTATGATCTGAGTTCGTGTGATAGAGTTTAACTTTGTGAAAATCCCATTTTAACTCTGCGTTCTACGCTTATCGAAAATGTCGCCTAAAAAACAGCCGCGCAGAGAGATGCCCCAACCCTAGTTGCTGAGAACACCTAACCAGAGGCTCTATTCCAGATCGAGGATAGGAGACGGAGATTCCCCGCGAGGACTACTGAGGTCCCACAGACGCCTCCTGCTCAGCCCCAGCCAGCTCCCACTACTAAGGAAGAATTTAGGGGAGCCATCACCATGCTGATGCAGCTGGTGGCCTCCCAGGGAAATAGCTAAGGGTCTCAAGCTCTTATTTCTAACTCACAGGAACCCTCAGTTGAAATCTGACTTAGAGACTTCTTGAGGATGAACCCGCCTGTTTATATAGGGCGAAAGTTGAGGAAAATCCACAGAACTTCATTGACGAGATGTACAAGGTTTTGAGAGCCATGCATGCCAGTGGGGTTGAAGGGGTAGAACTTGTCTCCAACCTGCTAAAGGATGTTGCAAATATTTGGTACAATCAATTGGAGGACAATAGAGGGGAAGATGCTGAGCCTACAGATTGGGATGAGTTTGAGACCACCTTTCTTGATCACTTCTTTTCTCAAGAGTTGAGGGAGACGAAGGTGGATAAATTCACGAATTTGAACCAAGGAGGGATGACTGTGAAGGAGTATGGCCTTAAGTTTGTTAATTGTCCAGGTATGCTCCAGATATGGTGAAAGACATAAGGACAAGAATGAGAAGGTTTGTGTCTGGCCTGGCCAGATATGTGCAGAAAGAGTGTAAGGCTGCTTTGTTGATTCCTGGCATAGATATCTCCAGACTTATGGTGTATGCCCAGTAGACAGAGGAGGATAATAAGAAAGATAGATAAGAGCAGATGAGTAGAAGGGCGAAGTCAGTGGGACATGAGCCTAGCCTGCAAGGACAGAATAGTGGTGACAAGTCTTATTTTTAGAATAGACCATCACATCTTGCACCGTCTGTTGTGCGTGTGCCTGTGCAGAAAAACAATTATGATAAAAAATCTCATGGTCAACAGAATTTTAGGGCCTCAGGTGCTCAATCTTAAGCCAGTGTGACTCAAGGCACGAGGGGAAAGCCACCTTGTAGCAAGTGTGGTAAGCTTCATTTGGGTGAGTGCCGGGTTGGCAATGATGTGAGTTATGGATATGGTCAAGCTGGTGACTTCAGTTTTGAGTGTCCAAAGAGGAGGCGAGGTGAGGGGAGTAGCAGAGCTCAGTCTTCCACAACACCTATAGCGGGTAACCAGTAGAGGGGTACTACTATAGGTACATGAGGTGAGATGAACTGCCTTTATGCTATAGGTAATCGACAGGATCAGGAGGCTATACCAGATGTTTTCATGGGTATGCTTCTAGTCTTTACTTATGATTGTTATGCATTGATTGATCCTGGTGCCACCTTGTCTTTTGTGACCCCTTATGTGGCTAGTAAGTTTGAAGTTCATCCATAGTGCTTGTATGAGCCTTTTTCTATTTCTACTCCTACTAGTGAGTCTATCTTAGCTGAGAGGGTTTACAGAGATTGTGTAGTGTCTATTTATCACAGAGACACCTTAGCTGATTTGATACATCTAGAGATGGTTAATTTTGATGTAATAATGGGCATGGATTGGCTTCATGCCTGTTATGCTTCTGTCAACTATAGAACCCGGATTGTTAAGTTCCAATTTCCTAATAATCTTTTCCTAGAGTGGAGAGGGAGTTTTGTTGCTCCAAAGGGAAAATTCATCTCTTATCTTAGAGCTAGAAAGTTGATCTTCAAAGGTTGCATTTACCACCTTGTAGGAGTCTGATGATGTTGAATATACTACTCTTGAGTCAGTCCCACTTGTAAATGATTTTCCTGAGGTGTTTCCTGATGATTTTCCTAGAGTCCCTCCTGATAGAGAGATTGACTTTGGGATTGATGTTCTTCCCGAGACCAAACCCATTTCAATCCCACCCCATAGAATTGCCCCAGCGGAGTTGAAAGAATTGAAAGAGCAATTGAAGGACTTGTTAGAGAAAGGTTTCATAAGGCTTAGTGTCTCACCTTGGGATGCTCCTATCCTATTCGTGCGTGAAAAAGATGGGTCTCTGAAAATGTGTGTAGACTACCGGTAGTTGAATAAGGTTACCATAAAGAATAAGTACCCCTTTCCTAGAATAGATGATCTCTTTGACCAACTTCAGGGTGCTACTTGTTTCTCAAATATAGACCTCAGATCGGGGTATCACCAGTTGAAGGTGAGGGAAAGAGACATCCCAAAGACAGCCTTTAGGACAGGGTATGGCCATTTTGAGTTCTAGGTCATGTCCTTCGGGTTGGCAAATGCACCTGCAACTTTCATGGATTTGATGAATAGGGTATTCAGGCCATATCTTGATATGTTCGTGATTGTATTTATCGATGACATTCTGGTATATTCCGGGGATGAGGAGGAGCATGCTAATCACCTTAGAGTGGTTTTGCAAACACTCAAAGATCATAAGTTGTATGCGAAATTCTCCAAGTATGAGTTTTGGCTCAAGTCAGTGGCTTTCCCAGGCCATGTTGTTTCGGGAGATTGTATTTAGGTAGATACTTATAAGATTGAGGCAGTTAAGAACTGGCCAAGTCCAACTTCTCCAACAGAAATAAAAAGCTTCTTGGGTTTAGCAGGCTACTATTGTAGATTTGTTGAAGGCTTCTCTTCTTTGTCAGTCTCGTTGACAAAGCTAACTCAGAAGAAGGCCAAGTTTCAGTGGTCTGAGGCATATGAAAGGAGTTTTCAGGAGTTGAAGACTAGATTGACTACAACACTGGTGTTGACCTTGCCAGACAGGATGGTTGACTTCATGATATAGTGTGATGCATCCAGAGTTGGACTGGGTTGTGTGCTTATGTAGAGAGAAAAGGTGATAGCTTATGCTTCCAGGCAGCTTAAGATCCATGAGAAGAATTATCCGACTCTTGATCTAGAGTTGCCATCAGTGGTATTCGCACTTAAGATCTGGTGTCATTATATGTATGGAGTACATGTGGATGTGTTCACTGACCATAAGAGTTGCAGTACGTGTTTAGTCAGAAAGAGCTCAACCTACGACAGAGGAGGTTGCTGAGGTTGCTCAAAGATTATGATGTGAGCATTCTCTACCGCCCAGGTAAGGCCAACATTGTTGCTGATGCTCTTAGCAAGATGTCCATAGGTAGCATTGCCCATGTGGAGTAAGGAAATAGAGAATTTGCCAAGGAGGTGTATAGATTGGCTCGATTGGGAGTGCAACTTGAGGAGAACAACGAAGGCGGGGTCAATATTCAGAATGGTTACGCTTCATCCTTAGTGTCAGAAGTGAAAGAAAAGCAAGACCAAGACCCTATCTTACTTTAATTGAAGAGGCAGTTCAAAAGAAGAAGGTGATGGTTTTCTCCAAAGGAGGAGATGGGGTATTGAGATATCAAGGGAGATTATGTGTGCCCGATGTTGATGGTGTTTGAGACAGAATCATGGCCGAAGCTCATAACACGAGATATTCCATCCATATCGGTTCCACCAAGATACCATGACTTGAGAGAAGTCTGTTGGTGGAATGGGATGAAGAAAGACATTGCTGAGTTCATCTAAGTGCCCCAACTGTCAACTGGTTAAGGTTCAACATTAGAGACCAGGTGGGTTAGCTTAGAACTTTGAAATTCCTGAGTGGAAGTGGGAGGTGATCAACATAGATTTTATTACTGGCTTACCAAGATCAGAAAGCAGCAAGATTCGATATGGGTGATTATTGACAGGATGACTAAAATAGCCCACTTCTTTGCAGTTAAGACAACTAATATGCTGAGGAGTACACCTGAATATAAATTTGGGACATTGTGAGATTGCATGGGGTTCCCTTGTCTATCATCTCAGACAGATGATCTCAATTCACCTCTCAATTATGGAGATCTTTCTAGAAGGGATTGAGTACGAAGGTGAATTTGAGCACTGCTTTTCACCCTCAGACGTATAGATAGGCAGAACAAACCATTCACACTTTGGAGGATATGTTGAGAGCACGTGTCATCGACTCCAAAGGAAATTGGGATGATCATCTACCGCTGATTGAGTTCGCGTACAATAATAGCTACCATGCCAGCATTCAGATGGCCCCTTATGAGGCATTATACGGGAGGCGATGTAGATCACCGATTGGCTAGTGCAAGGTCAGTGAACTCGAGTTGATTAGACCTGATCTTGTACACCAGTCTATGGAGAAGGTGAAAGTCAACAGAGAAAGATTGAAGACAGCCAGAGTCGTCAGAAGTCATATACGAATGTGAGAAGAAGAGCCTTGGAATTTGAGGTGGATGATTGGGTGTATTTGAAGGTGTTACCCATGAAGGGTGTCATGAGATTTGGTAGGAAAGGAAAGCTGAGTCCCTGTTATATCGGACTATACCAGATCGTAAGAAAGATTGGGGAGGTTGCTTATGAGCTAGAATTGCCTTTCGAGCTAGATGGAGTTCACTAGGTGTTTCATATGTCTATGATGAAGAAGTGTTTAGGGGATCCTGCCTTAGCAATTCCTATAGAGAGTATGGGTATGAAGGGATAGCTTATCATATAAAGAAATTCCAGTCCAGATCCTTGACCGATAAGTTCGTAGGTTGAGGAACAAAGAGATAGCCTCCATTAAAGTTCTATGGAGGAATCAATTTGTAGAGGAACCTACGTGGGAAGCTGAGGAAGCGATGAAACTCAAATACCCACACCTATTCGTGCCAAATGATGATGATGTTGAAGGTAAATGTCCTTATCCTTAAACGTCATTGAATGTCTTCTTGCATTTAGTTGATGCATTTATCTTATTCTGTTCCCTAGTCTAAGACAAAGATAGATAGGTGAGGTAATGAATATTTGAGAGTTCGAGCGTTACCGAGTGAGGAATGAGATAAGTTCTGGGATGATTCGTGTTTCCATTCGACCTTCACTCATTATTCGAGGATGAATAATTCCAAGGGGGAGATGATGTAACACCCCATAAAATTACCAAAATGCCCCTATAATACATCATGCGCACAACGCATCTTCTAAAGATCCGATAAGAAATTCGAGACCAAATTTGCAATCAGTGTGGAAAATCAAGTCAGAAAATGGTCTTGACCCAATTTATAAGCAAGCGGGTCGAATTACAAAATTGCACATTTTGTGCAAAAACAGTAGCAAATCTGCGCTCACTCCGCAATGCGCCAGGGGCGCGAAAATGCACTTATGTTTTTTTGTGATTTTTCGATGGAAATGGAATTTTCGAGAAATTTCAAAAACGAAATGGTGCACGCCCCCTCCGCGACGCTTACTAGTGTGCCAATTTTTAGACTTTTTTCATTTACTTTGGGAAGGGCATTTTTGTTCTTCCTAATATATTCTAAAGTCTGAAAAACGTATATCTAAGCCTAAATACATACGAAGGGTTTTAAGAATCCATTTTTTAAAAAAGTTTCTACGGGAGTTCTGAGAGAGGAGAAGAAGAAAAGGCTTGAGGATCTCCAGAGAAGTTCCAAATTCTTGAAGAAAACTTGCTAATTCTTCACTCTAGGTATGTAAAGGCTACCAAGAACATGAAATTGTACTTCCATGTGCCCCAATGTATAGACTAAGGTTATAGCTGATAGTTGATGAGACTAAGTTAAAGTTCTTGAACGTTTTATTAAAATTTATTTCTAAATCTTATATATTATATTAAATTGATGATCATCATGTGTTAACAAATTGTTTTCATGTATTATTATGTGATTATGTAGTTATCCTTTATGAACTCTCTGTTAAATACTTAAAATAATGAACTTAGGGGTAATGTCTAGAGCCTTGTTTGTTTGAATGTGATGATTGATGAAGTCTGAGTCTTGAGATGAGGGTTGTGATAGCTGAAATAGATGAAATTGATATCCATGAGGTTTAATTAGATAGAAGTGAATGGAAGAACTTCTTTCTCGAGTTGATAGAATGATAGAGGAGATGAGGACCCTGTTTGAGAGAGGGGTTTGGCTGTGTAAGTATTCTGACCTTGATAGACTTATGAGCATATTGAGTCTTGGGAGGAGTATTAGCACCGAAATGGGTAAGAGTGAATCCCACTCGCACTCATTAACTACGTGGCCAGCATAGGAGAGGATTGGACCATGAAAGCGAATGCTTTCTTTGTCCCGCAGAGGACTTGACATACTTCTTTGGGATCCCCGATGGACTCGTCCTTTACCCCAGTAATGTACTAGACGGATGTGGAAACGATATCTCTTCATTGTATCACCACTGGCTCATAGGTGGTGATTGTCGGTTATATAAACTCCCAGATAGGTTCCTTATTGATAGTACTCCGATATTGATGTGATTACATGGTGTCTTGATGGATAGTGAGATGATAGAGTCCTTTCCTTTACTCTGAGTTGAGGATGAGTGATTGATGAGTGATTGTATCTTATATTGTTTACTTGAGCCTTTTACATACAATACATTCCACGTATTAATGCCCCTTTGGCCCTACATCATTTTATGATGTATATTCTATAGACAAAGGACTTCAGCAGCCCAATCACTGAGGTTCAGAGTTCAGTATTCCATACCGTGGTGAGTCCTCCCCTACCTTCGGAGGATGATTATTTCATTGACTTTATTTTAGAATTTTTCTTTTGATTGTGGTAGCCATGGCCTGTCATGTTACCTTCCTAGATATTAGTCATAGAGGCTACGTAGACAGTTGATAAATAGTGTCAGGATTGCTTATTTCCCGTTCCTTTTCTTTGAGATACTGCTTCATATTATCTTATGATAGTGATTGTGATAGCCCATTAATATTTAATTTTTCTATTTAATCTTTTGGATATGAATGGATTGAACAAATATGATGAGACTGGTTGGTCCGCTTAGGGACTAGTGATAGTCTCCGAGTGCCAGTCACGTATAGGGTACCCTTTTGGGGCATGACATTAAACTTGTAAGTGTTTAATTATGCTTAATTTATTAATTGTTGATCATCATCTTACAAGCATGAATAGTAAATCCAAACCTACGGTCATGAAAATCATGAAGAATTAACAAAGTACACCTAATAACTAGTAATTATTGGATAATGTGCATTGATGTATTGTTTATCTCTTTGTCTTAATTGTTTTCTAACATGTAACATCCGGTAAAATTATTAGAATACCCTTAGAGGAGAGATGAGTGTGTAACGCATCTTTCCATGCTCTGATAGTAAATCCAAGGTCAGATTTGCTATCACCATAAAAAATTTGAGTGGGAAAGTGATGTTGGTTGATTTTTAGAAATATTAAACCAAAGATATTTTTCTATGTGAAAACATGAACCAATGAAGTGTGCGATAGGTATGCGATGCGCACCTATTGCGGACCAACACTTCGGTTTATTTCAAAAATTTTCTACGAGATTAGAAACCTCGTTAGGAGAATTTTTTGTGAAAAAAATAAAAAATAAACCCAGTCCGCGTTGCGTACCCCATGTCCTAAGATGGACTTTTTTAAAATATTATGAGGGGCATTCTAGACCTTTTCAAACCCATCATGGACTTAATATATAATCAAAATAGGTTGTTTTAAGAGTAAAAAGGGTTTAAAACGCTATCCTAAGTCCCTTTTAAGTCCTTGAAAATGACTAGGGCTAAAGAGAAGAGAAGAGGAGCGAGGAATTAAGGAGTTTGAAGAGAGTTCCCTGAAGTTGATTATCCAAAGCTTCAATCCAGGTATGTAAGGCCAAACTAAAAGCATGAGATTGTTCTCTCATGTGACCCATAGATGGTCATAGAAAAGTTGAGAGTCTAATGGGTCTACATACATGATTCTTGATGTGTTTTCATGAAAATTATTTTAATTACATGTATTTTCTTATGTTGATGATCATCATAAACTTATTTTTCTTGAATTGAATATTTTTCAGGAGATATTGCATAATACTACATGATAATTTTGAAAGCATGCATGAGTGAATTTAGGGATTGAGTCTAGAGCCTTGATTAGAAGAATGTCGATTGTGATTGTGATGTGAGAATGATAATGAGTTGATAGAACTTGATGGTCCTAGAAGTCTTCGTAAAAAACTCTAATGATTTGTCTGTTTGATTGTTTCCTAATGATTGTTCTAAGCCTTGAGCTATTGATTGAGATGTTGATTGATGAGATGATGAGAGTCTCCATGAGACTGATTGATGATGAATGCCTCTATGAGGACGATTGAAATAGTTTGATTGAGATGGATTATCTTATGAGCATTGGGTCTTAGAAGGAATATTGAGCACTAAAAGAGTAAGAGTCAACCCAACTCCCACTCGTCAAACTACGTAACCTAAGGTAGGTGAGGATTAGTACCATCAAATTTTGTTGAGATTCCCTCGGGATAGAAGTCCCTGAAACAATAGAGGACTTGCAGATTGCCGTCTCCATTTTGGACTTATCCATTATGATTTCATTCGTTCTCTACCTGACAAGTACGGAACGGCTGTGGAAACAATGAGTCTTGTTGTATAATCACAGGCATATAAGTGATCGTTGTCGGATAAGAGAAACTCCCAGAAAATTTTGATATTGAGTACTCAGAGTTGAGATGAGATGAGTTGAGTTGAGTTCCTTTAAGATGAGTTTGATTTGATTGATGAGGTTTGATTTGGTTGATGGGTCACTTGTCTACTCTTTGTTCTTGCTTTAGATAGACACTTGACATGTTGATTGGTTATTATTCTGAGTTGATTTTGTTCCATATTATTCTACCTGAATTTGTTTCATTCAGTTATTTTACATCCCGTACATTCCATGTACTGACGTTATGTTGCTCCCTAGCATACACAAGTGTACACGGTCTCACAAGTAATACAGTGGCCCTAATTAAAGAGCCGGGTTGTCGAACCCAAAGGATTTGATTGTAATTAGTACTTTCTCTTGGTTATCATGTTTATGGTGCTTTTAGTAATAAGAGTTGTTGTTTTAGGGAAAATAAATTGTAGATGAAATACTTTCTAGTAAATTGAGATAACTTTCACACAAGATATCAATTGAAGATGCAATTCCAGGGTTGTAAACTTTACGACTCTTTCAAGTCTCAATAGTATCTATCTAAGTCTGGTTTCCTAATTATTGATTCACGGGGTTTAATTTACTTGAACAGGGTTACAAGCCTCTGACGGCCTACCGTCATTGACTGTCTAACTACATCGTTGAGCAGGGATAGATAGACTAATTAAAATACATTAAAGCTATCTTCTCATATATGAACCGAGCAAAGTATAAGGGTAGTTATCATAGGTCTCCCTTACACGAATCAACCTAGTTTCCTAGTATTGAACAAGCTCCCTATGCTATTGTATTCTATCAACTCCAACATCTCTCGATCATCCAGAGTGAACAACAAATTTACTCCCTAGTTGGCCAGACTTTGAAGTATAGATATGAATAACATAGGAATAATCGAAAGAAACTATTCATAGATGTCCAAAGTTAAGAACTACACATAGTGGCTACAACCCCAGAATATGGAGGCTTAGCCACTCATGGACGTGGAATACATCATGAATGAAGTGAAAAACATCAAAAACCCAAATCTAAAGAATAAACTAACAAAATTATTGGTGGAAAATAGTTCTCTGTCGCCTCTATAGTACTCCTTGCATAAAAACCAATGTTAAAACCTAAAGTTTAAGATAGAGAAATAATAAAGATCCCATAATTTGACTTTTTCGCATCGGGTCCTCAGGTTCGTGACGCGGACCCCTTATTTTTATGTATTTTTGCTTAAATTGCTGATTGGATAATTCTGCACAATTTTGAATAGGTTTCGTACCTTTTTTGCATTTTATAGCTTCTACAACCTTGTTTCAGGCCTTCCACATGGATTTATGGTCTCTAGGTTGCTTCTACTGATTTTTATTCTCCAAGTTCTGGGCTGTGCTCTTCCAATGAATCTAAGTTTAACCTGAACTTCCCAATTAACACAAAATCCTGCAAAAACACAACCAATAGGCACACTTGACCCTACATCAGCAAAATAAGAGAAAACGACACTCAAAACCTCTACTCTATTAATTTGTCTTCCGAATTCACTCTATTTATGGGCATTATTTGCTAATTAGGCGTATAAATATGCCTAAGATCACCTCTCCACACTCAGAGTTTTGTCCGTCCTCGGTTAAACCACTACACATGCATGAGCCTCCCTACAGTAGTATGTGCAACCAACATCATGTGCTCGAAATCTTTGAATCATAGTGAACAACTTTCGGTGCCCAGGGCGGAAACTAACTGCTGCAAGCACTCATATATATGTGCGGACGCATCCAAACTCTTTAATAGTTCATCTAGTTCCTAAACCTAAATGATTATGTTCCCTCACCAAGAAGAATTACCCATGCACACCAGTACGAATCTAGTCAAATGTTCAAGAATGGGTACACAAACAACTCTCACTCTCCGAAAAGATGCCTCAAATTGCTTCAAGATTCCATAAGCTTGCCCTTAATGTAATCGTAGACCTAGTTGGAATTTTCCTTAGAGGATCACGTAGGTCTTTATCTGGCTGTAATATAGGCTGTGGGCAGGTGGGATACATTTATGGATATAGCTGACACGGTTCAATTCCCACACGCTCGTGGCACAAACTTCACCTCTTCTCATGTCCCTTTGACTTACACCCCTTCGTTATCCTTCTTGACTTAAAGCTATGAGTTCTCTTATCTATTTAATTCGACCACAACATACTCCCCTAGAAATACTTGGACACCCTAAACAAACAATTACTAATCAAAGGAATTTTTTTCATTCCAGTGTGCATCTGCGATGCGGAGGCATCATAGACCAGCATTGTATAACTAGAATATTTTGGTCCCCAAAATAGTGTGCATCCGTGATTGCTCCGCGACATGTAAGCAACACGAACTCCTACTATTTTGGTCGACTCTTTCTAACTACATTTGTTCTTCCATTTTTTTCCTTGATACTATTATTTTACTTACTCTCTGGTGTCCACTCAAGTAGTTCCCTCGTTTCTTATTCACTGTGCTCAAGCGCTAGGGACTTAGGATAAAAAACGGGTACTTCATTAAGAAAAAGGGATTAGCTTGGAATGTGGTTAGTCAAAGAATAGACTAAGGCTCAACAAGGGCTAACTAGAGTTATATACATCTATTAAAGAAACACCTACATCCTCTCCTCTAGTTCCGATTCCTCCCAAGTCTACTCTACATACCGGGAAAGTCCTCGAACCTATCACAACCGAGACTCACAATTAGCTCTCTCACTCTCGGCACATTTTCATCACAAGGCTAGCACTAAAGTTCCTATTGAAGTATTCACATGAATTCATTATTTAGCATGCATACAATCGTGATTCAGACAACTCAAGCAACCACCCCTTACTATGTTCAAAGGTTCGCACTCGATGCTCGTTCGTACACTACCACACTCTATAACAACAACATTACCCCAATGCCTCAAAGGCTCCCACCCATTGCGGGGTAAAGGGGGGTCGGATGTACGCAGCCTGACCTCTATGTTTAAAAACATAGCGCGACTGATTGACCCGATTTGATGAATGCCCTTAGGACGGTCATCATCACTCGATTATGACTAACAGACAACTAATATCAACAGACATACAACTATTAACAATTAAATGCATTCTCAAAATATCATCATTAGAGTATCTGTGCATCAAAGTAGTAGTTAGCCATTATTTATAGACCCAACAAAATTAAGAGATGTTTAACCCTACATTATGATATCCATACATAAACATAAAGCAAAACTAAAAATGGTCTTAATACATGCCAATCATAGAATAATAGATGCAGTATCACAGAGCAAAGGAATTCCCACCCCACACTTAAACTTAGCACTGCCCTCAGTGCTAACCATACATAACCTGCAAGATGGGAACCGTGGTGCTCAAGCATCACCAGGGCCTGGTAAGATGGGCTCACCCCCTGCATACATCGGTGACTCATCAACTATGTCATCCTCGTTGACCTCATCATCATCCATGTCCTCGTGCGTCTCCCCTGGGTCCGTAGGAATGTCATCCTCCATTGGGTCAACAAATCGAGTCTCATGTGAAGACAACTTTGATGTGGTTGTTGAGAGGGTATTCAACCTCGACCTCCTATAGCACTTCCCTCGTGGAGGTTCGGCCGCCAGTTCGGTGTCACAACATTTCTAGGCCATACATGCGGCTCACAATCAATGCATCTCAGTAAGCTCTCTCTATCAAGGTCAAGACTGGGCCCAAGGTTTCATCCGTCCCTTTAACATGAGTGGTAATGTAGGGGGGCCTAGATGATCGAGCAATAGTTGACTTCCTCCTCAGGGATCCCTGCGTCACGACATAAAGCAATTTTGAGGCCCCAAAAGCATACCTGCGACCCTTATAAGTCTTGGCATTCCTCATCGCTATCCGTAATATCGCCTCATAATTTAGATGCATGGCCCTCCTGATTGCCTGAGTGAGGCACACTCTATCTCTTGTTACATTTGTGAAGTATTGCCCTATAATGATGGAGTGCGTCACTATCTTGACCATGACCCGCTCCTTAGACATATGAGCGAATAGAAATGAGAGCTGATAGCCCCCCTCTGCATGTCTGACCCACTTAACCATGGACTGCCGCCTTGAAATAGTGTGCCGGATGTCTTAGTAGGGTGGGCGATTATATAGCTCCTAAAAGACTAATGCAGGGACATCTTCGGGGGTGCCAAAAATCCGGTTGATAGACAGCGGTGAGAAGTTGACCTCCAATCATCAAACAATCACGGATTGGGACCTCATTTCTTCGCTCATATTGGCGTAGAATTCCCTAACCAAGATCAGATTACATGGTAAAGGTGGTCAGAACTAGAATCCCAAACTTGATTGGTTGCAGCGATTCAGGATTTAGGGGCACTCATCCCGAAGGGACTCTACATCAATAGGGATATCGGGGTAGTACTTTGTCTCATCATTAGACTAATACCACTGCCTTCCCTCTCTGTTCACATCCTTTGCCCCGTATTGAGGATGCTGACCCCTTCTAGTGTCCCTAGGAACTTCTAGGACATCTCATGGCCTTTTCCTTGTGTTGGAGGCCCTTTGCCTGCTGGACTGCCCGCCTCGTCGTGCACTTAAAGACATCTTACCTACAAAACAAAAGTGCAAAGTTAGTATTTACTTCAAAATCCATGACCCCACACTTAAACTCATGCCCGTATGGAGAGGGTACTCAGACTTCCCTACAGCCTCCGGACTACATCATTTCACGATTCCATGCCCCTTTTCTGAAGTTATACAGTTTCAAGCAGCCTTGCACATTTATCTCAATGTCCCACATATTCACATTACAACCAAAAGGCATCAACCCCACAATCAAACACAAGGATTCAACCCCACACTTGCAACTTTTTCATGAATACACAAATCGATGACAAACCCAACAAAAAGTATGTAGAAGACTCCCCATCAACCCCATTTAGATAGTTAAAAGGACAACCCATCATTACAAAGTTCGACTCCAACTGCACACTCAATGATTTGACACAAGCCAACATAAAAACAATCATGTGCACACAAGGCATGGGGAAGAACACATAGCCCCCCAACTTTTCCCTAATTTAGGGCACAAATTCGACGTAGGGTTTTTACCCACACAATTCACACACAAAGTGCACATCTAAGCATCAACAATTCGCCCATAGTTCACCCTTGCTAGCAAGAGTACACATAAAGCACAAATCCACTTCGAATTTACCCCCTAGAGAATGAAGAACTTCTACATGGCATCTTTAAAGGAATCAAAAATTGGAATCAAGAGTACATACCTGATGAGGAGCGTGAAATTCGTACAGCTATGAACGACCCACGTGAGGCGCGACGCGATGGAGTTCAAAAGTATGGGGAACGAGGGGAGAAGAGGAAGAGAAAATTAGAGGAGAAGGGGAATGGTGTCGAGATATGTGAAGAATGAGGAAGAAATAGAATTAAGAAAATGGTTTAGGGCAATTAAAAGGGTAGGGGCCACGTCTGCATTCGACAGTTTTAATACTTATCCGTGCTCCCTTTGCAATGCGGAGTGAATGCAGATCAACACTTAGGAACATTTTGTCACGAGTGCAGAAACAGTAGGCCTTCGCGTCCGTACCTCAACGCGGAGAGAATGCAAAGTCATACTTAGGAAAATTTGCTTACTTGGGCGCAAACACAGTGAGGGTTCACGTTTGCTTCGTGATACGGAGGAAATGTGAACCTACACTTGATAAAATTCTAGGATAGACGCCGAAATAATGGGCATCAATGATGTATCCGCGTTGCTGTACCATCGCGTATGCTTACTGTTTTGAACTTCAATTGAGTTCCATTTTTTACCTCTAGGCCCCGAAAAATTTGCCGAACACCTGGACATGCTTCAAAATACTAAAAATATATATTAGACTAAGAAAACACAAGAATTTTCCCACAGATCATAGAGAATTAGGGATGGAAAAATTTACACCCAAATTGGGTAGGATCCGCGACGCGGAGGCATCAGGGATCTGTACTTGTGCAAATTTTTCTTACTTTCTGTGCGGAACCCCCTTTCTCTTTTTTTATTTTTTTATTTATTTTTTATTTTTTTTGTAAAACAAAGGAAAATCACAGAACTACCTTACCTTACCATGGGTTGCCTCCCGTGCAACGCCTAATTTAATGTTGCCGCACGACATAAGCTATGCTCATTCATCTTTGGCCAACTCAATGGCCTTCACTATTTGATTCGCGTCCACACTATAGTAGTGCTTGGCCCGTTGACCATTCACCATAAATGTTTGGTTCATTGTCAAGTCCTTTGGCTCCACTGCACCATGGGTTGTTCTACGATTATGTATGGTCCACTCTATTTGGACCTCAATTTCCCTGGAAATAATTTAAGATGTGAGTTAAATAACAATACCTATTGGCCTAGTTCAAAGTTCTGCTTGATTTTGTGCTGATTGTGCCACTTCTTTTTCCGCTCCTTGTAGAGCTTTGCATTCTCGTAAGATTGGAGCCAAAATTCATCCAACTCCTCCAATTGCTCAAGTCTCTTTCTTCCAATGAGCTCAGGGTCAAGATTCAGCTTCTTAATCACCCAATACGCCAGGTGCTCGAGCTCTACCAGCAAATGACAGGCCTTACCATACACCAGCCCGTAAGGAGATATTCTGATTTGGGTCTTATATGCAGTCTGATATGCCCACAATGCTTCATCCAACTTTTCTGCTCAATATTTTTGGGTGGCATTCACGGTCTTTTGCAATATATACTTCACCTCCTAGTTGGACACCTCCACATGCCCGCTGGTTTGCGGGTGGTATGCTGTGGCCACCTTGTGCCTTATCCCATATTTTGCTAGCAAGTTCTTCATAGTTTGATTTAAAAAATGGGTACCGCCATCACTGAGAATGACCCTTGGAGTACCAAACCGTGTGAAGATGTTCTTTGGAGGAACTTGCTCACCATCTTCGCATCATTGGTTGGAAGAGCTACTACTTCTACCTATTTGGAAACGTAGTCCACAACTACCAGAATATAGTGGCAAATGAATGATGGTGGGAATGGCCCCATGAAATCAATGATCCAAACATCGAAGATCTCTACTTCCAAAATGTTGTTTAAGGGCATCTCATGCCTCCGGGATATAACACCTATCTTCTGGCAGGCATCACAGGCCCTAGAGAATTGAACAACATCTTTGAATAGGGTGGGCCAGAAAAAACCAGATTGTAATACCTTATGCGATGTCTTGTCACCACCGTGATGGCCCCCATATGGAGAGGCGTGGCATCTCTCTAGAATCGACTTCATCTCTGCCAATGGAACACACCTCCTAACCATGCGATCAGCTCCCTGCTTGAATAAGTACGGGTCATCCCAGACATATGCCTTTGCATCATGGGCCAGCCTCTTCTTCTACTGATGTGTTGCATCAGGTGGGAACACACCACTTACTAAGTAATTTACAATATCGACACACCATGGTAATTATTCCACCTCAATGACTAACAGCTACTCCTCTGAAAACTCTTCTCTGATTTGTAGTTGCTCACCCATGTGAGTATCAGTCTCCAGATGAGATAGATGATCCGCAACCTGGTTTTCACTCCCCTTCCGGTCTCTAATCTCGATGTCAAACTCTTGGAGCAATAAGATCCATCTGATCAAGCTCAGCTTGGCATCCTTTTTGTTGAACAAATACTTCACTGCCGCGTGGTCTATGAACACCACCACTTAGGTCCCCACCATATAAGCTCTGAATTTATCAAACGCATACACCAGTGCCAGCATTACCTTCTCAGGTATTGTATAGTTTCTATGTTGTATCTAAGGTATTGCTGGTATAGTATATGGAGTGAAAGACTTTATCTCTGCACGGTCCCAGTACCGCCCCCACTTCTGTATCATTCTTAGGAAAATTTGCTTACCTGGGTGTGTAACGCGAACCTACACTTGATAAAATCTAGGGCAACGGCGCCAAAAACTTGTTGCTCCCCAGCACATGCAAGTGTACATGGTCTCACAAGTAGTACAGTGGACCTAAAGAGCTAGGTTGTCTAGCCCAAGGGATTTGATTATAATTAGTACTTTCTCTTGGTTATCACGTTTATGGTGCTTTTAGTAATAAGAGTTGTTGTTTTAGGGAAAAATAAATTATAAATGAAATACTTTCTTATAAGCTGAGATGACTTTCACACAAGATATCAATTAAAGATGCAATTCCAAGGTTGTAATCTTTACGACTCTATCTAGTCTCAATAGTATCTATCTATGTGTGGTTTCCTAATTATTGATTCACGGGGTTTAATTTACCTGAACAAGATTGCACGCTTCTGCCGACCTATTCTTATTGACTTCCTAACTACATCGTTGAGCAGAGATAGATAGACTAATAAAAATGCATTAAAGCAATCTTCCCGTATATGAACCGAGCAAGGTGTAAGGGTAATTGTCACAGGTCTCCCTTACACGAATCAACCTAGTTTCCTAGTATTGAACAATCTTTCTATGCTATTGTGTTCTATCCACTCTAACATCTCTCTAATCCAGAGTGAACGACAAATTTACTCCCTAGTTGACTAGACTTTGAAGTATAGATATGAATAACATAGGAATAGTCGAAAGAAACCATTCAGAGATGTCAAAATTTAAGAACTACGTATAGTGGATACAACCCCAGAATATGGATGCTTAGCCACTCATGGACGTGGAATACATCATGAATGAAGTGGAAAACATCAAAAACAAAAATCTAATGAATAAACTAACCAAATTATGGTGGAAAATAGTTCTCCGTCGCTCTACAATACTTCTTTCATAAAAACCAATGTTAAAACCTAAAGTCTAAAATAGAGAAATAATAAAGATCCCATAATTTGACTTTTACATATCGGGTCCTCAGGTCTGCGACACGGACCCCTTATTTTTTTGTATTTTTGCTTAAATTGCTGACTGGACAATTCTGCACAATTGTTTCTGCACAATTGTTTCCAGGCCTTCCATATGCATTTTTGGTCTCTTAGTTGCTTCTATTGATCTTCATTCTTCAAGTTCTGGGCTGTGCTCTTCCAACAAGTTCGAGTTTAACCCCGAACATCCTAATCAACGCAAAATCCTATAGAAACACAACCAATAGGCGCACTTGGCCCTACATCAGCAAAATAAGAGAAAATGACACTCAAACTCCTCGACTCGATTAATTTATCCTCTGAATTCACTATATTTATGGGCATTATTAGCTAATTAGCCGTATAAATATGCTTATGATCACACTACTCATTGCTGCATTATTTCATGATGCATATATAGGGGTTAGAGATCGTCAACAGGCAAATCGTTGAGGATCTGAGTAGTCAGCTGATTGGTGAGCCTCCCTTACTTTGGAGGATTCTTTATACTTATTTTAACTTGGTTTAAAGTTAGATTTATTTAGCTTTACTTTGTTTGAATTTGAGGTAGTCATGGGTCTATCATTGGCACCGATATATAGTGATAGAGGCTTTATAGACTAGAGTCGAATGTTGATATTAAGACTTGTTGAGCTAGTTTATTTTAGTAGCCCTCTTATTTATTGATATTACCTTGAGACTAGATGAGATGTGCCCATTTACTTCCTTTTGTCTTCCACTGATTAGTAGAGTTTATTGATTGAATGAATATGATGAGGCCAAGTGGTTCGTTTGGGGATTAGTAATAGTCTCTCGGTCTCGACCACGTCTAGGGTACCCTCCAGGGGCGTGAAAAACTTGGTATCAGAGCACAGAGTTTGAGTGTCCTAATGTGTCTATGAAGCCATGTCTATAGGAACTTCTTTATGGTTGTGAGGGCTCCACTTCTATAAATGAGAGACTATTAACATTTAGGAAAAGTTTCCCTTTTTTCAGACTTTAAATCGTGCAATAGAGCTATTTCTTAAAAAATCTCTGATGATTCATGAGTTGCTCTAAAGCTTTCGACTATACCTCATCTACAAGGTGATAGAGACAGTAATGATCAAACTCTTACTGCTGAGACCCTCTAGAATAAGTGACAGAATAGTAGAGAGATTGCACTAGGCTTAAGAGAAGCTGGCTAGGGTGCTAAGTTGATTGAATAGAAATAGTACACTATTACTCATATGAATTATTCGTTTGAGTTAGCTATAGATATACCCCGAGTTTCTTATTCAAAACTTGCTTCCGATGTTACCTATGAGAGAGAAACTTATGTCTCTAAAGAGCTTAATACGAGCACCTAAGAGTGAGATGTGAGGTCCTATAAACCTTGAGTAGAATTGAATCATCCTAGAGTTAGAAGGATGATGATAGGAAAGGGACGAGATAGCAAGAGTGATGGATGATTGGGGCTTGAAGTTAGAGCTACATACCTATTAGGTAAGTGATGGGGGGATTAGTCGATTGCCATAAGTTTGATAGAAGAGTCTTAAGTACTCTATGATTTTCATGAGGAGGTATAGAGGAAGAGTTATTATTAGAATGTGTCACACCCCGGGAGGGTACCCTTGGCGTGGCCGACACTCAGAGACTATTGCTAGTCCCCAAGCAGACCACTTGGCCTCATTACATTCATTCAATCAATAAACTCTATCAATTAGCGGAAGACAACATAAAGTAATGGGCACATCTCATCTAGTCTCAAAAGAATGTTATAAATAAAATGGCTAATGGCTAGTAGAAAGAAACTAGTTCAACCAGTCTTACTTCAACATTCGACTTTAGTGTATGAAGCCTTTATCACTATCAAGTAGCTACCTCAGATCAAATAAAGTAAAGCTAATCAAGTCTGACTCTAAAGTAAGATGAAATAAATGTAATGAATCCTCCGAAGTAAGGAAGTCTTACCAATTAGCTGAACGTCTCAGATCCTTAAAGATGCACCTGTTGATGATTTCCAATCCTTATATCTATATCATAAAATAATGTAGCGCCAGAGTGATGTCAGCACATAGAATGTACGGTATGTAGAATAGTTGAATGAAATAGAAATACGTAGAATAATATGGTACAACATCAACTCAAAACAATAACCAATCGAATTGTCAAATTTCTATATAAAGCAAGAATAAAGACTAGACAAGTGACTCATCAACATCAATAATCTCATACCATCACATCAACATTAGAGTACTATCAATAAGGAACCCATCTAGGAGTTTCTCTAATAGACAACTATCATCTATAAGCTGGTGATGATATAACGAAGTAATGTCATTGCCACATCCGTCCAGTACCTTGCCGGGGTACATGACGGGTCTAATCTGTTAGTGGATCCATAAATCTATCAAGTGCTCTTTTGGGACTGAAGAAACATCCATTTTCATGATACAATCCTCTCCTACATTGGCCACATAGTTAATGAGTGCGTGTGGGACTAACTCTTACTCATTTTGGTGCTCAATTCTCCTCCCAAGACTCAGTAATGCTCATAAGTTATCAAACATCAGGATTTCTCATCACTTAGTCTCTTTGGACAAAGAACATCAACTCATCTCATCATATATCAAATCAAGGAGTTAGGAACATTTTTAAGATTAAATTCAACTTCTTTAAGACTCTAAGGATATCAATCTCGTCAACATCATCATCAACAAATTCAATTCAGGACCAAAACCACCAAAACATGCACATTTACATCATCAAGGCTCTAGACTCATCTCCCAAGTTCATTCTTGCATATTTTCAAAAGTTAGCATATTTATACAATATCTCATGAAAAATATTCAATTCAAGAAAATAAGTTTATGATGATCATCAACGTATGAAAATACATGTAAGTAATATAGTTTTCAAGAATTTAATTAAGATAATACTTCAAGAATCATTTATGGGGACTCATGGAATCTCAACTCATCTATGACCATCTATGGGGAAAATGAAAAAAACAATCTCATGCTTTTATTTTTGCCTTACATACCTAGAAAGTTGATATTACCATCGAAATTTGACGAATACTAGCTTTCTTGGAGAAAATTCTCAATCTCGGTAGTTCCTTTAGAGTGGAATAACTTGGAAAGACATTTTTTGAAAGGCTTCTCCTTGATTCTTGAATTCTTGACATAGAATTTTTAGAGTTCTTGATGAAGAACCCTAAATTCTTGAAAAAGAAGAATCAAGAAACCCTTTCTTGGGATTCTTGAATTTGTCTTCTTGAAATCCTAGATTATAATTTAAGATTCTATCATAGGTTCATAAATAAATGAAGAAATTTGAGTTGGGTAGATTAAATTTTATCAAGATTTACCTTGATAATGAATCTTGAAAGCTAATCCTAACTTGATGACTTTCTTGATGATTCTTGAGTGTTTATGTTCAGGAGTGAAGGAAAGGGTTTTTAGTTATGCAAACTGATGTTTTATGTGTTTTGGGACTTTAAATAGACCCCCAAGGTTTTTATATAAAATTTCCTTCAAAATAAAAGACTATAAGGTCATTAGCTTATCCAGTAGGGGTCCGTGTTTGGTCCGCGACGGGCTCCGGGTCTGGACCTTTAGATAACTTTGCGCTCCTTCAGTAAAATAGTCATAACTTTCTACTTCGGACTCTAATTAATAAGAAATTAGATGCGTTAGAAATCTAATTCAAATATCTTTGATTTGATGTATTATGGGTCATCTAAATCATTGTACTTTAGGAGATATGGTCATTTAAAGTTAACTCTTCTATCTAGTCATACGAAAACTTAGTTGGTAGAGATTCTTTGGACTTGGCTTGATGTAAAAGATCCCTTATACTCGTTTATTGAACTCAAAAGGGATTGGGGAATGACTAAAAGGCCTTTCCCAAAATAAAAAATAAAATTTCACTCTGTGGCATCATGTCTATGTCGCGCCTAAGGCTCGGATATGTGTATTTTCGTGAATTTTCTCAAAACACGTTCTTTCCAATTTACGTCGAATTTGTTTTAAAAAATAAGTATAAGTGCGTGTCCCTAGTGTGTCCCACCTAGGGCACACATCAACAATATTTTCGTTTTAATTACAAAAACTGATCTTTTGACTCCGTCGCTCTAAAATCTGACCGGGACCATTTTTTCATTCAATTTTTTATGCTGATCGCACATACGATCTTGATTTTTTCATTAGAGCTTGGGAACATGCATTATGCGCATGATTCGACTCTAGGGGTATTTTTGAAATTTCATGGGGTGTTACATTATCTCCCTTTAGGATCATTCGTCGTTGAATGATGAGTGGAGATAGACGTCAAGGCACGAATAACAATCGAAAGCTCCTCTCAATATTCGTTCATTCAATCAAATTCTCGACTCCCTATCGATCTTAACAATCTCCATTCCAACTCAGGAATACACACATCAAGAACTTATTACTCAAATACTCCAACACATGAGTGAACATCAACTCGTGAGTAGAAAACTCAACTCGTTAGAGGGCATCATCATCTACAACTCATAACTTTTGTCAAGGCAGGCCTAAGTTTTATTGCATTCTCTTACAAAAGTTAATCCTTACTCAAGCTCACCTTGTGCTACCTCGTAATTTAGTCAAATCCTACAATCTATCCCATAAGGTTCTCATTTTATACCTTAGACATCCTCACCGGCAGGCACAAATGGGACATCGAAACTTGAGCAATTCGAATCATTCAAACACCTCATCAATTAACTTTTTTAGACTCAAGAAGGAGTTCATCAACTCTAATCAAGAATGGGACCATCGTGATATGGAAGGCTCTATGAACACACTCTAGCTCAACTCCCCACCTTAATTGTACTCCCTTTCATGGAACTCTACTCCATTAACTTAAGCGTATAGCTCTTACTCAAATTTTCATCTAACCATCTCCTCCTCTTCCATTCAATCCTACTTCTAACCTCAAGGTGCTATTAATGAGATGATCATATTCATTGAAACGACCCCAAAAAGTGCCCGAAAATGTGCCTCGAAAGTGCCTAAAATCGTAATTTCCATATATCTCAAAATTTGTGTGTTATTTCAGAAATTCAACTGTATATTCGGGTCAAATTTAGTAGGAAAAGGGTATAACCCTAATTTTAAAGCAACCGTAGCAAACTTTGGATTTTCAAAGTGAGCCCAAAACAGTGTCTAGGCGCGCCCTCCACGTGACACACCCCTCTACAAAAATGGTCCAATTTTATTTTTCGGTCCAAGATTTTTAAGTATTGAGTCTAGGCCTTCCCACTTGAGAAAACACCTATACTTTGCATTGTTTCACCCTCATATCACCCAAGATATTCCCCAATACTCACTCAAATCGTTAGTATTATATTTCTCTCAAGATTCTAGTCTCAAACCCTCATTCGGTTTTCAAGGTTCTCCTTCAAGCTTCAAGTCTCCATCTCCAATATTAACTAAGCTCATCTCCAAAGCTAAGATATGTGGTTTCTTTCATGGGTTACTTTCACCCATGATACCCAAGCCTCCTTTTACTCAAATTGTATGATTTAAAGTCGTTTACAA